>WOXC01012177.1:0-294907 GCA_011680675.1 Gymnobelideus leadbeateri | reverse complement strand
TCCCTTCTCAGAAAAATGTTTTTAAATGCATAAAATATATAGGATTACAAAAAGAACCAACTATATTGAACTAGCTATCATTATCTATTTATCTATCTTCATATATATGATCTATATTTATCCATCTATACACCTATCTATCCAACCACCCATCCATCCATCCATCCATCCACCCATCTATCATCCATCCATGCATGCATCTATCCATTCATCTATTTATCTACCTAATCTATATCTAGCCATCTATTCACCTATATATCCAACCATCCATCCATTCTTCCTTCCATTCATCTATCTATATACATATATGATCTATATCTATCCACCTATCCACCTGTCTATCCAACCATTCCTCTCTCTCTCTCTCTCTCTCTCTCTCTCTCTCTCTCTCTCTGTCTCTGTCTCATCTCTCTGTCTGTCTCTCTGTCCCCTCTCTGTCTCTGTCTCTCCCTTTCTGTCCCTCTCTCTCTCTTTCTCTCCCTTTCTCCCTCCCTCTCTCTGTCTCTCCCTCTCTGTCTCCCTCTGTTTCTGTCTTTCTGTCTTTGTCTGTGTCTCTTCTCTCTGTCTCTGTCTCTCTCTGTCTGTCTCCCTCTGTCTCTCCCCTTCTCTCTCTTTCTCTTCCTTCTCTCTCTCTCTCTCTCTCTCTCTCTCTCTCTCTCTCTCTCTCTCTCTCTCTCCCTCTCTCTCTGAAAAGCCCAGTTCACAGACCCCAGGCTCAGAACCCTGGGCCTACATAACTGATCTTCATATTCATCTTGGAATATTAACCATACCAGTCACCGTAGGGTGCTGAGCCCTGTTTTTCATGCTATTGCCCAGGTTTCCCTTAGAATACAATTGCATATCTTTATGTTCCCAAACACATGTTATGACTGGTGTAGCTTAGGCGTTCATTGCTCCAAATGCCTTTCCCCAGTGAGCTGTGATTTCGGGTTGCCACTCTCTTGCCACACACACAAATTAAAGCTTTCTCCTTAATAGCATCAGTATCGTTATTGCTGTTGTTGCTGGGTTTTGTGGCTGGCCCCAGCACAGCCAGGTTCAGCAGCTCCCCTGCCTTGCAGTTGCCCCTTTAAGGAACCGGGCCCAGACCTGCTGATGCTTCTGCAGCAGCTCCCCTGGGCCGACAGGCAGGAGGACCGGAGCAGTGATGTCATTGGCAGCCTCCCCAGCCACAACGCAGGCTCCTTGAGCCGGAGAGATGATGATGCTGCAGGAGGGACAGCAGCCAGAGCCTGGGCCTAGGAAGCACAGCCTGGGATAAGGCAAGTCAGGCAAGCAGCAGTTGAGAAGGGATGCTGCCCCCTTTCATCACAGGTACCACCATTTCCTACTGCACTGACCACCTTCCCCACCCCCACCCCAAGCTTCCGAGGATGCCAGGGAAAGAAGGATGCTTCCTAGCTAGGCCCCCGAGCAGGAAAAAGCTACCCCCAAAGGGGGAACTGGAGGGTTGGCAGGGGGAGACCTTTGTTCTTTGTTGATTATTTCTAATGAATTTCATTGTCAGCAGAGATCTCCCAGCAGCCCTCTGTGAGCAGAAGTCTTCAGTGAGGAGAGGCAAGGAGCCTTCTGGGGACAGCTATTTTTTACACCAGGAAATTAAAGTCATGGGGGGATGGAAGGAGCTGGGAGAGTGTAGCTCTGCCCCATTGGTGGAGCAAGGTTCCCCCCATTCCCTAGCCGGGTTAAGCTGGCTTTGAACCCTGCAACCTCAAGTTTACCCAGGGTCCTCTGATAGACAGTCAGACAGACCTCCTTTTGCCGGCATCTCCGAGCTAGGCTTAGCAAATGTGATTCAGTTTTGGCGATTCCTTGAATTAAGAATAGCAAAAGGCTGGATTTGGGCTGGTGAAAAAGAGGGTGTGTGTTGGGGTGGAGGTGTGTGCCCATCTGCAATTTTTTGAACATGTAGGTCTCCAAATTCAATTTAACTCATCCCCAGGTAGAAAGAGTCTCTTTAAAATATTCGCTGTTTCCACGGCTTTGTCTTCCTGTTGACCTCATTACTCAGCATTTATTGGAGAAGGAGAAAAAAAGGGTACAAAGCAATGTAGGAGACAGAAGGAAAGATCGCTGAACAGGAGACTCTCAGAGTGAATTGTCTGACACGTCTGGAAGACCCAGGGCAAGGGAGAGGGACGTCCCCAAAGGAGAAATGAACAATCGACCATAAGCCAGTCACTACTTCTGGAAATCTTACCTCTACCTGTCTTTAGGGATCACAGCTGGTCTGGGAAGGGTTTCCTAGAAGAAGGAACTTTTGAATGAGGCTTGGCCAGAGGAGAAGGAGATGATTAAGTGAAATGATTACCAGTGATGGTGTGTCATGAGGGTATGGAGGAGAGTCTTCCCCACTTGAGAAGACAATGGGAAAAGAAATGGAGAAATGGAAGTGAAATTTCCTTTCAGGGCAATTTTAACCATAAAAAAAAAAAGACACAGGTGTGTCCCACTTTCCATCAATATGGTTTGAGATGCTGGCTCCCTCCAATAAATCTTAAGGCATTTCATGAGCTCGGTGATTTCCTTATACTAAAAAGGGTTTTCCCCAAAGTGTCTGACCTCTCAGAAGCCAGAGGCTTCAGTGTGTTTCCTGTTGATTGTGGGAAGGCTTGTGGAATACTAGCTAGTATTTCTAGGTCTGCAAAGGACTTTTTCATAGGTTTCCTCATTTGATCCTTAGCAAAACAAAACAAAACAAAAACAAAACAAAACCCTGCGATGTCAGTGCTTTTGTTAATCTCATTTTACAGAAAAGAGAGATGAGACCCAGAAAGTTGAAGAGATCTGCCCAGAATCAAATTGCTGAGGAGAATCCTGAGGCAGCATTCGAACTCAGATTTTCCTGATGCCAATTTCTGGGCTCTATATAGTACCGAAACACCACCTCCTAGTCTCCTGGGGTAGCTTAATGAAATTGATCTGGAATAGGAGACAAAGGTTAATTTCTGATTTGAATTAGTATGTAGAATTCTGTTTGGGCTTTAAAAATGTCAACATAGCTTAGTTCTGATCTGATTGGATTTTTGGTGGATTTCCACCCTCATTTCACTTAAATTCAAATATGAAAAACTGCAGGAGATTTTTTTTTTCAAGTAAACCTTCTCAGGTATGGCTTTGATCTAGTGAAGGTGTTTCATTATCATCATAGGACATTATATTCACCCTATCATAATAGGGCAGCTAGGTGGTACAGTGAGTGGCTAGAGCGCTGGGTCTGGAATCAGGAAGACCTGGATTTGAATCCAGCCTTAAACATTTACTAACTGTGGGACCCAGGGCAAGTCACTCAACCTCAGTTTCCTCATCTGTAAAATGGGGGTGATGATACCTCTCAGGGCTGTCATGAAAATCAAGTGAGATAATAATTGTAAAGTACTTAGCTCATAGTAAATGCTATATAAATGTTAGCTTTTATTATTATTAAGCCCCAAGTAAGAAGAGTAGCCCAATAATAAAAACCTCACCTGAGAGAGACCTTAGAGATCAGCTCCAACCGCCTTCATTTTACAGGTGAGGAAACTGAAGCAGGTAGACTTGGGGCAGAACCGAGATTAGAATGTAGATGCTGTATTTCCAAGGTCACTTTCCTTTTCCACTTAAATTCTTGTTTGTTTGATGGGACGTGTGAGTCCAGCGAGTTTCTAAAATGGTTTAGCACAGAATCTAAAGACCACGGCATTGGAATAAGAATAACTAGGATAAGGCAAGCATTTGTGTAGCGCTTTACAAATATAATCTCCTTTGATATTCAGAACAGCCCTGACAGGGGGAGGGTGGTATTATTACCCCCATTCTGCAGATGGGGAAACTGAGACAAATAGAGGTTAAGCCCAGAGTCACCGGCTAGTTAACGTCTGAGGCTGAGGTCTCCCTGACTCCCAGCCTGGGGCTCTACCCACCATGCCGCCCTGAGATCTCGAGGTCCTTGGAAAGGACCAACCCATACTTGGATGAGAGTCCTTCTTTCACACGCCCCAAAGAAGTCGCTGAACCTCTGTGAGGGGGAGCTCCCCGTTTCCCAACACAAGCAGTTCCTTCCAGGCGGCTCCCCCGGTTACCAAGTTGGTCCTTACGCTGAGCTGAAATTGGCATCTTGGCTTCCCCCGCTCTCTCCAGCTTCCGCCCCAGCAAGACAAGTCCTGTCCCTCCCTCTCCCAGCCCTTCCAATGCTCAGTCACATTAGCTCACATTTCTAAAGCATTTCGAGGTTTGCGAAGCGCTAAACAGAGACGATTTTAGCTGGTCTTCCCAGCAGCTCTGGCTAAACCCCATTTCGCAGATAAGGAGATCGAGGTGCAGAAAGGTCAACCCATTGTGCAGGTTCACCCAGAGGGAAAGTGTCTAAAGGAGGATTCAAAACCAAGCCTCTCTCGTGGCAGGATCACGCTCCTTCTCATTTCAGTGGTTCTTTTCACCTGAAAAGAACTATCATTGCCAGTGGGGAGGTCTCCCAGCAGGCGTCTGTGAACAGAAACCTTCAGCTAGGAGAGAAGGGGAGCCTTCTGGGAACAGTTTGTTTTACAACAGGAAATTAAAGCCATGGGGGGTAGGGGAAAGGCAGGGGAGAATGGAAAGGTAGAGGAAGGAGTTGAGTTTGTGAAACAAAACCTTTTATCTGCATTGGCTCTGGAAGATCAACCCTGGTTTTAGACTTTAAAGGACCATGAAACACTTAGCAGGTGATTTTAAACTTCATCAATGTAATTTATTATTACTGCCAATTTTAAAGGTGATGGGGGAGGAGTAAATTTCATCCTTGTGGGGGAACTCCCCAAAGCAGGTTGCCACTTCAATTATCACTTTATAGCCTTAGAGATTTGCATGGTGGCATCTAAAGGTTAAGGGACTTGCCCAGGGTCACACAGCCAGTATTTGTTAGAGGTAGACCAGGGAAGACCTGCTTGTTTATACTACACTGCTTCTATTATGTAACATCATTGCATCTTATCATGATTAATAATCATAATAATGGGATCAATATTATTATACTATTCATGTTAGGTAGCTGGTTGGCTCAGTGGATAGAGTGCTGGGTCTGGAGTTGGGAAGATCTGGGTTCAAATCCAACCCCAGACACTTATCAGCTGTGTGACCCTGGGCAAGTCACTTAACCTCTGCTTGTCTTCATCCACTGGAGAAAGACATCGAAAACTACTCCAGTATCTTGGCCAAGAAAACCCCATGAAAGGGAATGGCCGTGCTATGGTCCACTGGGTCATGAAGAGTCAGACATGGCTGAACAAAAACATTAAGTCAATACAATTATAATAACATAATTGATACAATATAGCAATGTTATAATTATATAATATTATTCATAACTATAATATGATTGCTATAGTCATGATATTGTTTTATTATAACCAAATTAACATGATTATAATAATCCTCATCTAGTATAATGTCCAGGGTATTTAGAAGCTCCCATCCCCCAATATTTCCCAGTAGGTTTAATCATATCTATTGTTCCTTTTCCCCCCAAAGGAAAGGGGCCTTTTAAAACCAGTAACTATGTATCTGATTTCAAATTCAAATACTATTGGGAGAAACCAAGGAATGCCTTCAACTCATACGAATGTGTAAAAGGCTCAAGGCTCTGACCCTTTGCCAAACAGGCTAGAGAATATGAAGGAAGAAGGGACTAAGGAACAGTTGGCATCCAAGGCAAGGAAGGCTGGGCTGGGATGGGGTGCAGAAGAGGTGGAGCTGAAGGCCTGTAGAACTTTGCCTAGTGAGGAAGGAGAGTGGAGTTAGGGCACATGGCTGCCCCTGCCACCCTCCTACAGAAGGCTTCTGAACAGATGTGTTCATTGGGCAATTTCATCCCTTTGCTTTCCTCAGTCATTTCAGTCATGTCGGACTCTCCATGACTCCACTGGGGGTTTCTTGGCAAAGATCCTGGAGTGATTTGCTGTTTCCTTTTCCAGCTCATTTTACAGATGGGGAAACTGAGGCAAACAGAGTGAAGTGACTTGCCCAGGGTCACACAACTGGTGAGTATCTGCGGAGAACTCAGGTGTTACTGGTTCAGGCCCGCTGCTTTAGCCACCAAGCCATCTAGCTGCCTCATCTTTATTCCTTCCTGACACTCTTAATTTGGTCCAGACAAATCCCCCATGTGGTCTTGGGGGTCTCTGGTGTCTGAAGACATAGGCCAGGCTTGTCAAGCTGAAGGATTAAGGTCCATGGGGGGAGGGAGGCAGTTCTCCTAGATCAGCAGCCATGGCTTTGGGGTCAGGGCAAATCTCAACCTCACTGGGCATCAATTTCCTCATCTTCCCCTTATGAAAGTACTGGATGACATCAGCAGCGTCAAACTCAAATAGAAATAGGGCTACTAAACCATGAACACCCCATTGCGTACTGACTTGGTTTGGTTTGGTTTTTTGGAGGCAGTCAAGGTTATGTGACTTGTCCATGGTCACTCAGCTAATAGGTGCCTGAGCTTAGATTTGAACTCAGATCCTTCTGACTTCAGAGCCAGCGCCCTACCACTGCATACTGACTTTGAAAACCACATATGAACATTATCTATGTTCTATTGTATTTTTATTTATTTTTAAAACTATTTCCCAATTACATTTTAATTTGGTCCAGGTGGTACTGGGGGAGTATTGCCAGCTCTATACCTGCACCACTGGAATAAATGACTTTAGATATTCCTCTCAGCTCAGAATCTATGATTCCATATGACTTAGCAAGCACACATCCCTTAGATCTAGCCCCATCCTTATTTTGCAAAGGGAAGGGGGTAACTGACTTGCCTAAGGTCTCCAAACCCGTCAGTTATAGAGCTATCAGAATATAGTGTAGGATCTGGGAGACCCTGGGCTCTCTCTAGTTTCAATATGTTTCCAACACTTTTTCTAAGTAGCCTTCTCTAGTGGAAGGCAGTGTGGTGCCTTGGAAGGTGATGGATTTGGAGTCAAAGGACCCAGGTTCAGCCCCTCATCTCGTATGGCTTTGAGTAAGTCACTTCTGAATGGGCCTCAGTTTCTTCACCTGTAAAATGCTGGGCAAGGTTAGGTTAGACGAATTCTAAGGTCTACCTCTCAGCCTAGTTCCCATGATTCTTTCCATGCCATCATAAGGAAGGGACAAAGAAGGAATTTGACTTTGGCAGAAAAAGTTGGGAATGAGGTTTTGGGAAGTATTTGTATACAAATTATGGGAAAGATGCTTCATGACCCTAGAGATCAGGTTTCTAGCAGCCGATATTAATATAATATTATATATTGTATAATCATTATATATTATTAATATAATAGTGATATAGAACTTTAGGGCTTAGAAAGTTTTTTGCTATGTTATCTTATTGAATCCCCACAGTAATGAAGTGACATAAGTACTATACACACACTATACATACATATATATACAAAATTGTTATTAAAAGTGAGCTCTGGCATAATCACAGCAGCTAGGCAGCATAATGGCTGGAGTACTGAATTCAAATCCAGATTCTGACACTTATTAGCTGAGTGACCCTGGGTAAGTCACTTAACTTCAGTTTGCCTCAGTTTCCTCAGCTGTAAAATGAGAATGATGATAGCCCCTATATCTTCACGATTGTTGTGAGGATCAAATGAGATCCTATTTGTTGTGCTTAGCACAGGACCTGGCATACAGTAGGTGCTGTATAAATGCTCTCTATAATCATTAATATTGTGACTTGAGGCCACTCAGCTTATGTCAGAAGCAGAATTTGAACCTCTCTATTCACTAGTGTCTAGTGATCAAATGATTCTGACAGTAAAGATGTACGGTCCCAGTGCTTACTTCCAAAGTTTATAACTAGTTTTGGAAGAAAGATGAAAATAGATAATCTGTTAAGCTGGGAGTTTCTTGAGAGCAGTGACAGTTGGGTTTGTTTGGTTTTTTTTTTTTAAAGCAATTGGGGTTAAGTAACTTGCTCAAGATTACATGGCCAGTTATTTTATGTGTGGGTGAGGCCAGAACTGATCCTGGGTCCTCCTGACTCCAGGGCCAGTGCTCTTATTCATGACAGTTGGGTTTTTTGCCTTTCTTTGTATTTCCAACAATTAGCACAGTGCCTGGGTGTATAGTAGGTGCTTAATAGATACTTGTTGACTGACTTATTGACTGAATTTGGAGTAATTTGCTAGTGTTATTCCCCATAAAGAAAGGCAACACTGGGCATAGTGGAGAGAGACCTGGTCCTGGAGTCAGGAAGATCCAAATTCAAGTCCCACCTGGGACCCACACAAGCTCTGAGACTCTGGGCAGATCACTGACGTCTCCTAGCTTTCCCAGTACCAACAACTAGGTTTTGAATCAATAACCTAGGTCCAAGGTCTCATTCTGTCCCTTCATAGCTGTATCACATTAGGGATGCTTTTTAACCAGCCTCAGTTTCCCCATTCAAGAAGTGCAAAGGTTGGACTCTGATTTCTGATGTCTCTGTTAGCTCTGCCTCCATGGTCCCATCATCCTATAATCCCTGGCCTCAGCTGAGTCACACATAAAATCAGGGGGTTCAGCTGGGCCCTTCCAAATCCTTTATGAAACCATGACATTCTAAGTTACAGCCAAGGTGTGTGGATCTGCAAAGGTGGAGGAGGTTTCCACTCTGAGAATGCCCTTTGACAATGAAGTAAACAAACAAACAAACAAAGTTCAGACTTTAAGAAACATTTTTTTAAAGGTTAGTAAGCATATTAAGTGTCCTGGATGCTCCCTGTAATTTTAGGCACCCCTCCTCAGGAAGGGCTACAAAGGAAATTCCCATCATTGCTTAGATGCTGGACAGCTCCCTCTGAAGGAATAGAGAATTTGGAGGATGACCCTCAGGTAGGTTAGATGACCTGTAAACACACAGCTTAGGTCAGAGTGGGTTTTGACCCTAGGATCCCCCTTCATGATTTGAACCCAGGATAATAATAGATAGCATTTTGTAGCACTATACAATTGGCAAAGTGCTTTGTGTATCTTCTCTTGTTTGACCTGTCCCTCTTCTCGAGGATTATCTTTTGATATTTATTTATCTTTTGACCAGGTCCCAGTCTTAACAGTATCTCACACTTATGAAGTCCTTTGTAAGCACTATGAAATGCTCACCCTTCCGGTGAAATTAAAATATTGATTAAAGACTCAAGAGCCTGACACAGAATGCCAGTGTGATGGCTCCCTTAGCAAATATTTCTTAATTTTCCCGGGTTTCAAGGTATCCAAGGACACCATCTGAGGAGCACCATCTCACCCATGGTAGCAATCCTTCCACAGTGCTACAAGCATGGGAATGCTGGGAAATGTTTAACCACAAGCTTTTTGGGGGGGGGTGTATATAAGACATACTTAAGTGTAATTATCATTAACATTTTCTTCATCACTTTATTAAGTCTAGAAATTGACCAAAAAATAAATCAAACCCTGATTTGTAGCATTTGCTGATTTCAGAGCTTTAAATGGTCACACTGAAAATTTAACAATTGGCACACCATTAGCTATAAGTAGGTTTTTAGCAAGAAGTCAGACTAGACCAGGGGTGGGGAACCTGCAGCCTTGAGGCCACGTGTAACCCTCTAGGTCCTCAAGTGTGGCCCTTTGACTGATTCCAAACTTCACAAACAAATCTGTGTTTGATTTTGCTCTGTGAAGTTCAAATTCGGTGGAGGGGCCATACTTGAGGACCTAGAGGGCCACATGTGACCACAAGTGTGTAGGTTCCCTACCCCTGTTCTAGATAATAAATGTTTAAAATGCTTGGACTCCATAATCATTGCTCTTTTGACCACTTATTCCCCCATCTTCAGGGCACAAGAGGAGGGCAGGGGTCCTAGGATCATAGATTCAGAGTTTGTCATGACCCTGTAAAAGACATGCCCTCCAACTTGGCACTATGGAAGGATTGCTACCATGGGTGAGATGGTGCTCCTCAGATGGTGTCCTTGGACACCTTGAAACCCGGGAAGATGAAGACATATTTGCTAAAGGGAGCCATCACACTGGCATTCTGTGTCAGGCTCTTGAGTCTTTAATCAATATTTTAATTTCACTGGAAGCGTGAGGATTTCACAGTGCTTACAAAACTTCCAACAAACCCTTATTGCTCTTCTTAGCTGATGGGTTGGGTAGGATGCTTGGGTCCTCCTTCACTTCCACACCTGAGCAGTTCTAGGACACAGGTGAGAGACTAGAGTTTTAGAGGACCAATGGGTTTTTGCTCACACACTTCTGATTGGTTTCACATCTGTGATGTCACAGTCAGGGAGGCCTGGGGATTGGTTGGGAATTATACAGGTGTAGGGTTTGGAAGTTTCCAGGCACAGAAGATTCCAGAAAGGGGCAGGAGGAATGGGAGATTAGCAGGAGAAGGGGTGTGTCTGTAACAGAGAGGGCCTGCTGCCAACTAGCCTTATGGATTTCAGACAGGCCCAAAGAATCAGAGAGGTTGTTTTGGACTATCCCACACAATTTTTTTTCCTACTAGAGTCATCGGGAAATGTTGTCCAGGGATCACTGGGGGTAAGTCCAATGTGTGGCCCCTTTCCCATCCCTGTTCCTAAATCCCTTCTAATACTCTTTACTCCCTCTCCCTCCCACCACTACCACCACCATTTTATTCCACAATGTCACTATATTGTTACAGAATTTCTCAATTTCTCTTTCTGGGAAAGACATTTCTTAAGGAGATATTTAAAGGGCATCATTAAGGGTCATAGTGGTCTCAGATGTGAATTAAGACATAAAAATGAGCAACCAACTTGGGATCACAAGACCTAAGGTTGAATGTTGGCTCTGCCAGTGATTTGGGGCAAATCAAGTCCTTCTCCATTTCCGTAAAATGAGGAGGCTAAGCTAACAATCTCTAAATTGGCCCCTTAAGCTATGATCCCATGTAAATTAAACATCGAAAACTTTTGTGATTTTTAAGATTGAATTTATTACCAACTAAACATGGTTCTCATCATAAGATAAATGATTCAAGAAGGATTTTGTCAGTTTGGGAAACTCAGTATAAGAATTCTCTCTCCATCAACCCAGATCACGACCCATCTGTGACTTAATAAAAATCTCCAGCACATGGTAGGCATTTAATAAAAGTCGACTGATTAGTAACAGGCTCACAATAATGAAACAATCCCCATGCCAGGCTGTCTCTTGGTGGGGTTTGTGCAGTGAGAAAAAGGGAGGAAATAATGATGAATTGAAATGGAATCCATTGGTCAGCCATTCTTATTGACCCTTGAAACTTGCCAGTCTTGACACCATAACTAACTTTTAAAATTTCTTCTTTCTCTTGGTTGTCTTCAGTATTCATTTTCTACAGAACCATAAGAGAAAGAGAAAAATTAATAGGTGAAATGGATTATGGATCAATGAAGAGTAGTGACTTAAGCAGCTCACCTTAAATCCAGGCAGCCATGGCTTCAGTCCTGCTCCTGATCCTTATAAGCTGTGGGGAAATCATGTGGGTCCCTTGGGCCTCAGTTTCCTCATCTGTAAAATAAAAGGTTTGGGCTAACTGGCCTCTGAGGGCTCTTTCAGCTCTGGCTCCAAGATCCTTGCCTCCTCTGGGCTCTACTTCTCCCCTTCCATGCTAAATGTATGCTCTAGGGGTGGCTAGGTGGCACAATGAATAAATGTATATTCTTGAATCTGACCACATTGAGTCTCCGAAGGCTCTGTCTTTGGACATTTTCACTCACGTGCAGTGTTGATGAGAGAAGGAGGACAAAGTCTTGGTTCAATCTGCCTTTGTCATCTAGGAGCCTCAGAGCAGAAAGGGAGCTTGGTCCATCCAGTGTAATGCTTAGCTGAAAGAACTCCCCTCCCCAACAACAACCAGGTCCTGCCCAAAGAACTCCCACTCACTGCCCAGGTGATTCATGCCATGCCCCCCTCCCAGCTGGCCTGTGAGTTTGCCTGAATCTTGAACATGAACAAAAAGCTTTTTTTTTTTTTTTAACTTGATAGGAATGAATGGACACTACAGGGGAGTATTGGAAATTATTCAGACAAGTTAAATTTAAAGATGAAAACATAAGTCCTGCTGACATGAGAATTTTCTTGATCATTCAATCCATGAACAAGTATTAGGTGTCTGCAGGAGGCTGGCCACTGTCCCAGATTAGTCTGTGGGGAGATACACACAAAAGTGAAACAAGAGCAGAGATAAGTGAATGTGGGATAAATATGCAGCCATGGGGGAAGGATCAGGAAAGGGCTTTTGGAGGAGGCAGAGGTGAGGAGGAGGAGCAGCATGGCAGGCAGTACACCAGGTGATCAGATGCTGTGCTCAGAAAGTGATCCAGGGCTGCCAGAGCTCCCCCCGCCCCACCCTGAAAGTTCCTGGGATTTGCTTTGCACATATTTAGATTCAGAGTTGGAAGGGACCTCCAAGGCTCTCTGGCTCCACCCCCCCCCTCATTTTGTAGATGCAGATGCTGGGGCCAAGGGAGGGGAGGTCTCTTGCCTGGGATCTCACAGACTGGGTCAGAAGTGGGTGGGCCTGTCTTTTCCCCCAATAGAATGTAAATTTCTGGAGGGCTGGGGAAGTTTCACTTTTGCCTTTGTCTCTTCTAAACCTACCACCGAGTCTGGCACCCAGAAGGGATTTAAAAAATACTTGTGATTTATTGACTAATGGATAAATGGATGGATCCAGGGAGGCAGGGAGGAATGAATGAATGAATAGATGGATGGAGGTAGGAAGAAATGGATGGATGGATGAATGGATGGATGAATGGATGGATGGATGGATGGGTGGATGGATGGATGGATGGATAGATGGATGGATGGATGGATGGATGGATGGATGGATGGATGCCAGCACACACATCTGACTTCTCTTTCCCACAGGAACGGACACTGACCTTCCTCACCTAGGATGATCCCTCCTACGACTGGGACCCCTCCTCCGAGTGAGGTTCTCTTCCCTACGTTGACTTCTCAGGAATTCTGGAGGTCACAGGTCTCAGGCTACTCGGGAACTGTGACTCGGCACATCAGCCATCGGGCCAACAACTTTAAGAGACACCCTAAGAGGAGGAAACATATCCGCCCCTCCCCACCCCCACCTCCAAACACACCCTGTCCTATAGACCTGCTTGACTTTGGGGACCTGCACCCCCAGAGGTCCTTCCGGGAGCTGCTATTCAATGGCTGCATCCTTTTTGGAATCGAGTTCAGCTACGCCATGGAGACAGCATATGTGACCCCTGTACTGCTCCAGATGGGGCTCCCCGATGAGCTCTACAGCATGGTCTGGTTCATCAGCCCAATTCTAGGTAACCTTCAATTGCCAATATTCCTCTGGCATCTCTGGTCTTGTATAATAATGACAAAAGCTAACATTTATACTACAATTTAAGGTTTGCAAAGCTCTGTGTATATTAATCAATTGACCAATAATCATTTATTAAGTGTCTACTATGTGGCAGTACTGTACTAAGCATTAGGGGTACAAAAAGTGGCCAAAAGTTCCTGCCCTCGAGGAGCTTACAATCTAATGGGGGAGACAACATGCATATATGTACAAAGCAAGCTCTATGCAGGATAAATGGGAGATAATTAAAAGAAGGAAAGTCCTAGAATTGAGGAAGACTTCCAGTAAAAGATGGTGCTATTGTTGGTACTTGAAGGATGCCAGGGAAGTCAGTAGTCAGGATAGAGGAGGGAGAGTGTCCCAGGCATAGGGGACAGCCAGAGCAAATAGGGGAGCTGAGAGATAGAGTGTCTCGTTCCCGGAGTAGCCAGGAGGCCTGGGTTGTTGAAGAGTACAAGTTAGGGAGGAAAGTACAGGAAGACTGGAAAGGTAGGAGGGGCCCAGGTTGTGAAAGGCTTTGAATGCCAAACAAAGCATGTGTATTTGATTCTAGAGGCTATAGGAAGCTGCCAGGTTTATTGAGGGCTGGGGTGACCTGAGTTTTAGGAAAATCCCTTTAGGGGATGAATGGAGGATGAATTGGAGTGGGGACAGATCTGGGGCAGGGACACTCACCGTCAGGCTATTGCAATAGTTCAGGTATGAAGTAGTGAGAGCCTGCCCCAGGGCAGTGGCAGGGTCAGAGGGGAGAAAGGAGATGTATTTAATATTCTGCAGAAGCTGGCAACAGTTTGTGTGTGTGTGTGTGTGTGTGTGTGTGTGTGTGTGTATGTATGTGTGTGAAAGAGAGAGAGACAGAGACAGAGGGAGGGAGAAACAGAGGAAGGGAAGGAGAGACAGACAGAGACAGAGAGAGACAGAGACAGGGAGGGGTAGGGGGAGGCAGGATGACCCCTTGGTTGTGAGCCTGAGTGACTGGGAAGATGTTGTTACCCTCTTTGATCTTGATAACAACCCAGTGAAGTAGGTGCTGTTATGATCCCTGTATTGAAGAAGAGTCAGTCCTGGCTGGGGGAAATGAAATGATTTGGCCACACAGATTCACACAGTAAACATCTGAGATAGGATTTGAACTCAAGTCTTCCTGACTTCAAGTCCAGTGCTCTACCCACTAGGCCACCTAGCTAGATGCCTTCATAGTTACACTGCATTGTATATATGCACACACATACACACACAGAGAGAGATAAATGCATCTGTACTTATGGCAGAAGGAGCTATGTGATTATGTGACATAGTGGAAAAAGTACCAGCCCTGGATACAGGGAACTTGAATTCAAATCCCAGATCCGCTTCTAACTACCTTGGGGACTTTGAACACGTCCTTTTCCCTCTTTGGGCCTCAGTGTCTTCATCTGTAAAATGAACAAGTTGGACCAGCTGGCCTTTACATTTCTTCTAAGCTCACTAGAGAGGGGAATGGCGAACCATTCCTGTATCTTTCCCAAGAAAAACTCATTCGAGGTCATGGAAAGTCGGACATGACTGAAATGACTGAGCCACAGTGCCCAGCTCAGGTTAGCCTAGTGGTCAGCGCATCAAAGATGGAGCAGAAAGAGACCTCAGAGGTCATCTGGTCAGGCCCCCTTGCCTTGCGCTCCCACGTGGGGAAGGCAGGTGACTAGGCAGGGAGGTAGCACAATGGAAAGGATGCTGGACCTGGAATCAGGAAGACGCAAGTTCAAATCTCACCTCAGACATTTATTAACCGTGACCCCAGACTACCTCAGCCTCAGTTTCCCCATCTGTAAGATGGAGATAAAAATAGCACCTGTCTCCAGAGTTGTTGTGAGGATAAAATGAGATCATATCCCCAGAGCACTTTTCAAGCCTTAAATTGCTATGTACGTTCTAGTTCTATTATTACCCATTAATAATGCTGTCACAATGCTGAAGATAATTATGGCAGCTGACATTTATGTGATACTTTAACGGATGCCAAGCATTTAGATACGTTATGTCATCTGCATTTTGTGGTTCAGCTGTATGTGCAACTCTCCATGACCCCATTTGGGGTTTTCTTGGCAGAGATACTGGAGTGGTTTGTCATCTCCTTCTCCAGCTCATTTTACAGATGAAGAAACTGAGGCAAACAGGGTGAAGTGACTTGCCCAGGGTCACACAGCTAGGAGGAGTCTGAGGCCAGATTTGAACCCAGGAAGCTGAGTCTTCCTGACTCTAGGCTTCGCACTCTATCCTCTGCATCATCTAGGTTCAGAGATTTGAAGCATCTTGTCTAGGATCTCATAGTTAAATACGTATCAGAGAAGGGCTTTGAAGCCAGGCGTTCCCAAGAAGCCTAGGATTTTATCCACTACACCTTAAGTGGCCTTTGGGGTTTCCTCCAGCTCTTTTCTGATTCTAGTTTTGTCGTCTTTGTCTTAATTTCAGCTTCCTTTCCGCTCTATAAAATGAGCGGGTGGGGCTGAATCAAGTCAGCAAAGATTCATTGTGCCAGGGACTGTGCTAAGTACTAGGGATGCAAAGAGAGCCAAAAACAGCCCGGGCCCCTTTGGCGTCAAGCAGATGTGAAGAATGCCCTCAAGAAGCTTCCAATCTAATGAGGCAGAAAACAGCAAAACAACTTTTTACAAGCCAGCTCTAGGCAGGATTAATTGGAGATAATGACAGAGGGAAGCCTCTAGCAAGAAGGGCGATTGAGAGAATCTCCTTGCAGAGTGTGGGACTTTAGGTGGGACTGGAAGGCAGCCAGGGAAGCCAGGAGGCAGGGATGAGAGGGACCAATCCAGACACAAGGTATGGTCCCTGAAAATAGCCAGGACCTGGAGAGGATGGAGTGAGCGTCTTCAAGAGGAAGGGCAGGAGGGGGCCGGAGTCACGGCATCACAGACTGTGTGGAGGCGGGTGAGGAGACTGGAAGGGCAGAAGGGGGCTGGCTCCTGGAGGGCTTTAAAAGCCAGCAGAGGATTTTCTGTTTGGTCCTGGCGGTAACAAGGGGCCACTGGAGTTTATTGAATAAGGGTCAGACTTGTACCTTAGATAAGGACTTAGATAGCTGCATGAAGGATGGACTAGAGTGGGGAGATACTTGCAGCAGGAAAGCCAATCAGCAGTGATGAAGTCCTGCACCAAGGGATGGCAATGGCAGAGGAGAGAAGGCAACATAGGCAAGAGATGGTATGAAGGTAGAAATATTTAGGTGGCAGCCAGGTGGCGCCAATAGTGCATAGCGCACAGGGCAAAGACTCTTCCTGAGTTCAAATCTGACCTCAGACACTTACTAGCTGAGTGACCCTTGGCAAGTCTCTTCACCCCATTTGCCTCAGTTTCCTCATCTGTAAAATGAGCTGGAGAAGGAAATGATAAACCCCTCTGTTATCTTTGCCAAGAAAACCCCAAAAGGGGCCACAAAGAGTTGGACACAACTGAACGACAATAGAAATGTTTAAACTTGGCAACAGATTCTCTATTGGGGGGAGGTGGGGAGTCAGAGAATGGGGAATCAAGGATGACCCCTGCATGCAAGCTGGGGTGCCTGGGGGCATGGGGGTCTTCTAGGGAAGTTTGGAAGAGGGCAGGGATTGGGGGGAAAGACAGCAAGATGTACTCTGATCATGTTGAGTTTGAGGTGTCCATGGAACATCCAAGGTGACCGGATGGATAGATGGAGGTGCAAGACTGGAGGTCAGGAAAGGTTAGGGCGAGATAAATAAATCTGAGAATCAGCAGTATGCAACAGCCCTCCCTGGCTAAGATTTCTTCAAGCTCTTATGTCATGTGTCAGGACCTGGGGCTTCTGTTGAAGGTGGAGGATCATTAGATTTTCATCACCTGGTCGTCCTGCCTCATTTGACAGATGAGTCAACTGAGGCCCCCAGAGATCCAGTGACCTGCCCAATGTCTCCTAGTTAGTAGGAGACAGATCCAGGTCCAGAGAAAAAGGAAAGAAGCAAGAAAAGACAACAAAAGACAGTGTAAAGAACATTCGCTCAGAAACCACAGGCTCTGTGTTCAAATCCTGACTGCTATTTACACCTATAGGACTCTAGGCTTAAGTTTCTCTTCTTTCAAATAGCTGGTGGGTGACTTTTTGCAGCTCTGGGTTTTAAGACCCTTTGAGCTTTTAATGTGTATTATCCTGAAGTATATGTTGTTTTGTCCAGGCTATACCAGACAGCCACTATATAACGGTCTTTTTTTAAAAAGGTATTTTAAAATTCTAAACTTACCCAATAAAATGAATATTTCCACATACAAAGTAGAATAAAAAAGAGGTTTGTACACAAAACTAAATCTCTCATTAAGTACAGCTTGCTATTCCTTTTACAGAACAAATTATATATATATACATACAACAAACAATTATATTGGATATAATTATATTCTCATACATTATATAACTATAATATTATTGTAGCATAATATATAATCATAGAAACTATATTACATATGATTATATTGTAATACATTAGACACATATGATATAATATTAGATATATTATGATATAATTATATAATTTCTATGATTTTATGTTATATGATAAATAATTAATATGACCATATATTATATTCTGGGATATGTAATTATATATTATATACCCCCATATATAATATGGTTGTATGTGAATATACAATATATATAACAAATTCAATATCATATTATATAATCAATAATAAATTAAACATGTCACTTTCAAAGCTGTTCTGCTTTTCTGTGTTCCATTTCCTGCTGTTCTCTCCTTGTGCTTTGTGAAGGGAAAAAATAGGCATTAAAAAGTGCTTCAGTGACCCTCTTTTTTGTTTTTACAGTCCTATTACTTTTTCCCTCCAATCTTTTGCCCAAATTGATTTTTTTTAAACAAATATGCAGTCAAGGAAAACAAGTCCCTTAGAGGCTTTCCAATTCAGTCTGCTCGATTCTTCAAAGCCCAGCTCAGAGGGGAGCTCCTCCACCAAGGGCTTCTTGATCCAATTCCACCCCCGTCCCAACTTCTGTTGTTAGTCCAAAAATACATGGGCCAGTTTGCATCCTGAATCCATCCCTCTGCAGGCAGAGGTGGGTAGAGTGCCAGGAAGTAGGGGAGAGTGTGGAGGAATTGTTGGTTAGTCATTGAATTAGCCAAGCCCCTTGTTCAAAGTTGTTTTTAACATACAGTCCTTAAGAGTTACCTGGGACAGGGCGGCTAGGTGGCGCAGTGAGTAGAGAGTTGGCCCTGGAGTCAGAAGGACCTGAGTTTGGATCCGGCCTCAGACACTTAATGCACACACAAACAAAAACCTAGCCGTGTGACCCTGGGCAAGTTACTTAACCCCAATTGCCCTCCAAAAAAAAAAAAAAGTTACCTGGGACACCAAGAGGCTGAGTGGCCAGTGCCACCTGGACCATCCATGTCGGAGGCAGGATTTGAATCTTGGTCCTCCTGACTCTGGATTTAGCCCTCTGGCCCCTGTGCCATGTTATCTTAAACTTGCTTATATTAATTTCATTTGGCTCTAAAGGTGGGTCAAGTGAGGGTTCTGTTTCGTTTTCTATTTTAAAGCCCTCAATGTAGACCAGAGAATGAATCACTAATTTAGGATGTCTCGTGGCTAATAGCTGTTCTGGACCACTTTGGGAAGACAGGGCAGTAGGGCTGAAAGTTCTCTGGGAGTGAGAGCCCCAAGAGTAAGGAAATCTTAGGAATCCTCTGGGCTGTCACAGGGTGACAACTGACAGGAGCCCAACTGAAACTCCAAAGGAATTCTGAGAGAATCCTCTTCATTCCAGAGCTCATGGTTTCTCTACTGACCGACAGCCCAGGTTTTCCTTTCACTCACCCTCTCAAAATAATAGCTATCAGAGAGAGCTTTAAGGTTTTTAAAGAACTTTACAAATATTACTATATTCTTACAACAATCCTGGGAGATAGGTATTATTGCTATCATTCACATTTTCAGGTGGGGAAACTGAGGCATGTTAATTGACTTGCCTTGGGTCACATAGCTAGGAATGATCTGAGATAGGATTTGTACTCAGGTCTTCCTGGCAGAAGGTCCAGTGCTCTACTCACTGTACCACCCAGCTTCCTGGAAGCCTCATGGTTCTGCAAAACACAATTCAGGTGTGACCTCTTATACCCAATTCTCTCCCACCACTGCTCCACCTCCTGCTAGTAGTACTGTTTCTTCTGCTATCTTATGTATATTTCTCAATGACTTTGTGTTTAGTTTACTTATATGTGTTTGAAATTTTTCTCTCCAGGAAAATATTCTAGGGCAGGTTCCAACGTGGTTTCTATTTCTATTTCTTTCTCTCTCTCTCTCTCTCTCTCTCTCTCTCTCTCTCTCTCTCTCTCTCTGTCTCTGTGTGTCTCCATCCCTTTCTCTCTGTATGTCTCTCTTGGTGTCTCTGTCTCTATCTCTCTGTCTCTGTCCTTCTCTGCCTTTCTGTATCTCCATCTTTCTATCTCTCTGTCTTTGTCCCTCTCTTTCTCTCTGTCTCCCTGTCTCTGCCTCCATCCCTTTCTCTCTGTATGTCTCTCTGTCTCTGTCTCTGTCTCTGCCCCCTTTGTCTTTCTGTGTCTCCATCTTTCTATCTGTCTCTCTGTGCATGTGTCTGTGTCCCTGTGTGTCTCTGTCTCTCTCTCTCTCTCTGTCTCCCTGTCTCTGTCTATCTCTCCTTCTCCCTGGCTCTTCCCTGTGCCAGATGTGAACACAAATGACAACCATGGCCACCTTTCTGTTGCAGGTTTCCTACTGCAGCCTTTGCTGGGTGCTTGGAGCGACAGGTGCACTTCAAAGTTTGGAAGAAGGCGGCCTTTCATCCTGGTGCTGGCTATAGGTTTGTGCTTTTGCTATTTTAAACCCCCACCCCAAGGATCAACCTCTTGATTTCAGAAAAGCCTACCCTGATGATGAAGGCAACTGTGCAGAGAATTCCCACCTACCTTGCCCAGGGAGCAGCTGGTTTGACTTTTGTGTTTTCACCTTCAGACACTTTCCTGAATTGAGATGTTAATCATGCAGAAGGGCTCATCCTTACCCTGTGAATGTGGCTTATATTGGGCCACCTGCTTTACTTCAGGACAGGGAAGGATTTTCCATGACTTGGCCTTCTAGACCAGAGCTTCCTAAACTTTTTTCACCCACAATCCCTTCAGTGACCCACATGGGGTCGTTACCCACAATTTAAGAAGTCTGCTCTGGAGGACTAAGTCTCTCACCATAGAAAGCAAGCCTATTTGTTACATGGAGGATTGTGCTAAATCACAGCACAGTTCCAAACCGCTGGGCCTGGCACTCCCCAAGGGCATGTTGCCCGGCCAACAGCAGCCTGGGGCTTAGGTTTTAGTTTGAAGCAGCTGGTTAATGTCCTCTCCTGGTTGACTCACTAGGATCTTTTTTCCCCTCTTGTGTCCTAGGTGCTCTCCTGGGGCTTTCACTTTTGCTGAATGGGAGAGACATTGGCTTAGCTCTGGCAGACACTGTCAGTAACCATAAATGGGGCATCATTCTCACCGTATGCGGAGTGGTCCTCATGGATTTCAGTGCTGACTCAGCAGACAACCCGAGCCACGCCTACATGATGGACGTATGCAGTCCTGTGGATCAGGACAGAGGACTGAACATCCATGCCCTCTTAGCAGGTACTATACAGTTTTCAAAAGGCCAATCATGGCCTTGCTCAACCCGGTGCTATGGCCCTTACACACTGAAGGAGCTGGTCGTTGAATTTAATTGAATTAACTTCTTGCTAACAAAAGCTTCCTAACCATTAAAACTCTCAAACTTGAATGAGGGTAGAAGGTAGTGAGTTCCCTCTTCACTGTAGGGGAAGAGGGAGGGTCTTCAAGCAAAGGTTGGATGATCATTTATTTGAGGAATTGTAGAGAACAGTTTGTTTTGGCTGCCTGCTGGACTAGCTGGCCTCTGATATTCTATGAATGTGCCTCAGTTGGGGATGAAAAAAAAATAATTCTTTGTAGTCTGGTGGAGAGGGATGGAATGGAAGGAGTTGTCCTACAGATGAAAAAAGATGTTAATCCAAGTGGGAAAACAAAGTTCTTATAGTGATGGAGTTCCACTGAATGGCCACAGCAGTGAGACCATTTACACAATCATAGGTCATAGGATCATAGACTTAAAGGTGGAAGATGTCTAAAAAGACATCAAGTCCAACCCTCTTGTCTTATGGAAGAGGAAACTGAGGCCCAAAGTAGTTAGGTGACTTACCCAAGGTCAACACTCTGACTCTAAATCTAGTGGTCTTTCTTCTGCTCAGGGGAAAGAATTAGCTACATGGTTTATTTTAACATCTGTAGAGTTCTAATGGAGCAGGAGGGGCAGTACAGCACAGTGGGTAAAGCCTCAAAGTCAGGAAGACCCAGGCTCAAGTCCCACCTCTGACATACTACCTGGATGACCCTGGGGAAGCCCCTCAGCCTGACTCAGTGTCTCCAGACAGCTCTCTCAGTCTATAGGCCACCAAGAAGATGCTGATCAGCTTTGGAGGAGGGAGTTCCCTCACAGGGAGGAAATGCCAATAAAATAAAAGGACTGGACCAAAACAAGACTCTTCTAATGAGAGGCAGCCGGTGCTTAGCAGGTCCACTTTGCATTCAGGAAAATCTGGATTTAAGATCTGCCCCTGATACAGGTAGCATCAGAGGGAGTTTTGACATTGCTAGTTCCTGATACTGATGAAATCTGGACCAAACAAAAAATATTTTTAAGGTGAAGAGTATTAGAAATAAAGCAGACAAAAAAGGAGCACATATAAAAAGAATACAAGGTAATTTGGGGAAGAGGAAGGCCCTAGTCAATGGCTGGGGGCAGGAAGGTGGTGCTTGAGCCAAGCTTTGAAGGAAAGTCAGGATATCCAGAGACATACAGCAAGAGTAATGACCAGGGAAGGGAAGTTTGATTGGGGTGGGGGTGGACTGGGGCTGTCACAGGGACAGTGGGTGGGGTGATAGGGCAATTGATTTGCTTATTCTTTCTAGGAGAAAGGGTAGTACTGATTTTGATGATTGTTTTCAGGGCAAGAGATGAAAAGAGGGTATGTGTAGGGCAAGAAGGTATATCCCATGGCAGGATGGATCGTGACATGTCCCAAGATGTCCTAGATGGATGGATGGGTGGATATGAAGCATGGTCTGGGGAAAGCTATTTATAGTCTTTTGGATGATTTTGCATTCACTCAGTAATCAATCAATCAATCATAGCCTGAGTGGAGGTCTGAGCTGCACAGATTAGCTCACCCAGGGTAAAGAGGCATGGTCTTTGGACCATATGGGGCAGCAAAAAGATAGCAAGATTGCTAACTTAAAGAGAAAAATATCCAGACTGCCCCCCCCATCTCCTCATTGTCTTCCAATGTGTGTCTCCCCCAGGATGATCTGAGGTAAATATTATACAATTCCTTCACAGGAAAAATATCATAATGTATTACAATGCAATCTGCAGCTAATGTTCCAGAATAACGTTCACTGCTCAATTCCTTCTGGACCATTGCTACCATCAAGGATTGAAAGGAAAGTCCGCCTTCCTGTGACCAATATCACAATACCTTCTAAATAACAGAGGAAGGCCCTTCCCCAGAGGAGATTCTGGGAATGGGGAAGGCACAAATCTAAACAAGAGGAGGCAGATTTGGTTATTGTCCCCACTCTACTTCAAAGTGGGTGATAGGAAGGGAATAAGCATTTATTTGGCACCTACTAGTGACAGATGCTGTAGAAATATTTTTTCATTTGATCCTCTCAACAACCTGGAAAGGTAAATGTTTATTATCCTCATTTTACAGTTGAGGAAACTGAGGTAAACTAAGGTTAGGTGACTTGCCAGGGTCACACAACTGGTTTCTTTCTTTCTTTTCTTTTCTTCTCTTTTTTTTTTTTTTGTCTTTTTGGAGGAGGGAAGGCAGGACATTTAGGATTAAATGACTTACTCAAGGTCACACAGCTAGTAAGTGTTAAGTGCCTCAGGCCAGATTTGAACTCCTGTCTTCCTGACTCTGTTCAGTGCTTTTTCCTTATTCCTTATTCACTGTACCACTTAGCTACCCAACTAGGGTAGGCCAGATTAGAACTCAGGTCTTCCTGACTCTGTTCAGTGCTTTTTCCACTGAATCACCAAGGCCTTGACTTTTGTTTTCCCCATTTTCCTAAAGAGAACAGTCTGTAATGGGTTTTAGACTAGAGAAAATATGATTTCTTAATATAATCTCCCGTTTGTGCTCTTCAGCTCTGAAGCAAAAATCTCAGTCCTCTTATGTACTTGCTAGCCCATAGAAAGCTATATTATTTTATTTGGTTCAAAATATGGAGCCCTCTCTGTTTTTCTTTAATACATTAAATGCAGCAAAGCAATGAAATGACAAGAACTGTTCTGGATGCAATAGCTGTTTATCAAGTGACATAATAAGATTGGGGTATTGCCCTGAACTGGGGCCCAGAAAGTATGCGGGGAGACAAGTCCTACTGTTCAAACATACTTGAGTCTCCAGACCAATCAATAGACTGTAACTACACAGCTTGATAGAGCTTCCTAACATGAGGTGGTCCAGTCTGAAGCTGGAACTTTATTCTGCTGATCAACTGGCCAGTTGGTTATATTAAGATTATAAATTATTAAAATTATAAATTATAAATCTCCCAGAGATTATATTAAGAAATCATATTTTCTCTAGTCTGATTTCCTTAGCAATAGCCATTACACAGTAAATATTCTGAATCTCTACACTGATTCTTTCTTTTTTTTTTTTGCTTTTTGGAGGGCAATTGGGGTTAAGTAACTTGCCCAAGGTCACACGGCTAGGTTTTTGTTTGTGTGTGCATTAAGTGTCTCAGGCCGGATCTGAACTCAGGTCCTTCTAACTCCAGGGCCGACGCTCTACTCACTGCGCCACCTAGCCGCCCGCACTGATTCTTTTAATATAGCTGTACGTCTCACCTGCAGAGTGTCCTTACTATTATTTGTTCAGTCTCACAAAGCTTATCAAGAACTACAACTGTATGCTCATCTCCAGTTTTGTGCCCCCTCTAACCTGGATGGATGTAAAAGTTAGAAAGTTCATCAGTTCTCTATACTGATGTTATTCCAAGAGAGCTTACTATAAATTAATTAGGCTCCTTTGGAGAGTCTATGGAACACATATCATGAGGGACTACTCAGTCCCACATACATCCTCCCTAGGGTTCCTGAGTCAAGCCCCAGGCTCCTTTCCTAGAATCACAGACATGGAAAGTGCATTGTGAGTACTTACATTGCCAACCTGAAAACGTCCAAGCAAAAATTTTATGGCCATAGATTAGAAAGGATTCTTGATTCTTTGAACTGTCCAACCAACATTGACTAATCAGGTCACCATGTATAGCCCTCAGCTAGTCATTCAAAAAATTCTGGACTTCAGAGCATTACTCTAATTAAAATGTCTCATCATGTTAAGTGATATTTTTAGTGAAAAGAGGGGAGTTCTTATGTATTTGCCTAGGTAGATATGGTTTGGAGTCTTCCCAAACCTACTTGGAGCTTATTCAATTAGGTTCCTATCATAAGGACAGAAGTTTTTCTAATTGCATCAACTAGTGGTCTCTAGGTCTTCATGTGAATTCCAGACTGAAACTGAAGTGTTGACTTTATCCCAATTAAATATCACTTGTTGCCTCCTACTCAATAAAGACTCTCAGGAACTAGTCAAGTTGTGTCCATTAGAAAGCTGTAGTTAGAGAGAGAGTATTGGAAGGCAATAACTTGTTAAAGAAAGGGTCACCTTTACAATCTGTAGCAGAACAATGACAACTGTCTATCTCTCTCCCAATTTTAGATTCTGTAATAAGAAAACAGATAATAATCTTCTCACACAGATCACCAGTATCAGGAACTATGTTTATATCTTGTTGGTTTGCAAAGTGCCATGATAACAAAATGGCATAAGAGTCATTGGAAACAATTTATATGTTGATCATTTTGTACATGATTGTGTACACTTAAAAAATATCTTCCTAAACAATACATTTATGGCCATTGAGGTAGGGAGGAGCAGATATAGGTAAACGGTAGTAAGTGTATCTGGTTGTTCCATACAATATATCTCATGTACTCAGTTAAATCTTTGAGTGTTTCTTCCAGAAATTAACATAGCATCTTTAGTCCTGAAGATGGCAGACATTCTCAAGACCCAGTCTCTCTCCTCTGGAGTAACACATCCCCCTCAAACTCCATGGGAGCAAAAATTCATTTACAGGAGAATACATAAAATTAGTTTTTTAAATTTTTATTTAATTTTATTTATTTAATTTCATTTAAAATTTTCAGTTTCAAATTGTCTCCCTCCTCTACCACCTTCCCCACCCATTGAGGAGGTGAGAAATACAATACTCCTTATACGTGGGAAGTCATACAAAACGTATTTTAAACTCAACACGGAAGATCTTAGCTTCTAATGACTATTGGGTGTCTGACGGTAATCTGGTCACAAAAGTCTTCTGGTAGTTTCCTTCTCTTTGGAATTTACCCTAGCCATAGGGAAAAGTTAATTTCATATTAAAAAAAAACCCAAAGCATATATCTTATAATAAGAACTTATTAATTATTAGGGCATTTGACTAAATCAATTTGTATGATAACAAAAGAAAAAGGCCCATTAAGGACACTGCTTTCCTTATTTTAATAGCAGGCATATATGCAGAGCTTTAAAGTTCGTATTTTTTACACCTCATTCCATTTGACCCTCCTAACAACCCCAGGAAGAAGGCAGCTGTGTAGTTCAGTGGTTAGAACACTGAGTTGGGAGTCAAGAAGACCCGAGTTTGAATCCAGCTTCTAATACTTAACTAGCTGCGTGACCCTCTGTCTACTGCAGCTTTCTCCACTGTCCCAGCATCTAACTCCCAGGGTTGTTGTGAGGATCAAATAAGAGAATATGTGTAACATGTTTAGCACAATGACTGACACTTAGTAGGCACTTAATAGATATGCTACTGTTATATGCATTTCATAGACAAGGAAATGGAGGCTGACAGTAGCGAGTAAGTGTCTGTGTCTGTGGCAGGACTGGAGACTAAATCCCTAGTGCTCTAGCTGACACATCACCCAGCTCTCTTTTTGTCTTGGTCTGATTTCCCAGCATCATGGGATGAGTTGATATTTTTGGTAACTACTATTGTTGCTATATCATTTCAGTAAATTGTTGTTGTTCACTCTTGTCTGACTCTCTGTGACCCCATTTGGGGTTTTTCTTGCCAAAGATACTGGACTGATTTGTCATTCCCTTCTTCAGCTCATTTTACAGATGAGGAAACTGAGGCAAACAGGGTTAAGTGACTTGCCCAGGGTCACACAGCTAGTAAGCCTCTGAGGCTGGATTTGATGAGATTGTTACAATAATATTGTTAGGCTATTAAAACAATTTTTAACCAAAAATTTTGTTCTGTAACAAATATCAATGAGCACCAATTCCACTTCCCACCCCTGCTGCTCCAGTGCATCATTGCAAGGACTAGAACAAGGCAAGGAGAATCATTATCTTCACCATCTAGGAGTGCTTTAGAGTTTGCAAAGTACTTTACAAATATCTCATTCTAACCCAGAGAGGGATGTGATATTATTACTCTTATTAAAAATATTTTATTTTCCCTAATTACAAGTAAAAACAATTTTCACATTGATTTTTGAAAATTTGAGTTCCAAATTTGATCCCTCCCTGGCTCCCCCTTCTGAGACAGTAAGGAATCTAATATAGCCTATACGTGTGCAATCATGTAAAACATATTTCCGTATTGGTCATTTTGTGGAAGGAAGGAAGGAAGGAAGGAAGGAAGGAAGGAAGGAAGGAAGGAAGGAAGAGTGAAAGATAGTGTGTTTAGATCTGCATCCAGACTTCATCAGGGTTTCCTCTGGAGGCAGATAGCATTTTTCATCATAAGTCCTTTGAGATTGTCTTGGGTCATTGTATTATTCCCATTTTATTTATTTTCTAAGGTGATAAGGAAACTGAGGCAAATGGGTTAAGTGACTTGCCCAGGGTCACACAGCTGGTTAAGTGTCTGAAGCTGGCTTTCAACTCTGATCTTCTTCACTCCAGGTCAAATGCTCTATCCATTCTGCTACCTAGCTGTCACTTTGGACAAAAACAAGCCTTGCAGAAAGTAATAATTATTCTCCCTGAGGGACAATAAAGGCCCCAGCTGTTGGCTTTGGAGTCAGACTAGGTCTGGAGCTGCTCTTTCTGAGGTTCCCCTAGCTTTTCTCAAATTGGGCTCTCTGCATCCTCTGCAGGGCTCAAAGCTGGCTGATTCATAGCAGCATGATTTTAGCTGTACCCATATAACAGGGAGCCTGGTCACTTTCCTGGGCACAGAAGCACCTGGAGCCTTGATTTCTCATTCAATTAGCCAAAAAGTTAATGAGATAGTCAGTCTAAGAAGACTGGGAGTGGGGGTGAGGAGATGGTTGTTGGTAGTGAGGCAATTGGGTTAAGTGACTTGCCATGGGTCACATAGCTAGTAAGTGTCAAGTGTCTGAGGTCAAATTTGAACTCAGGTCTTCCTGACTCGAGAACCATGCTGTATCCACTGTGCCCCGAAGCTGCACCTTGAGGAGATGTTCTTATGAAGGACTTTAAACATCCAAAAGAGGATTTTGTATTTGACCATGAAGAGGTGACATAGTTAGACCTGCATTTAGCAAAATCACTTGGGTGACTGAATGGAGGATGGACTGGAGTAGGGAGAGACTTGGGGCAGGCAGAGCCACCGGCAGCTATTGCAATAATCCAGGTGTGAGGTGAGGGGGGTCTGCACCAAGGTAGCAGTGGAGGAGAGAAGGGGACTCATTGGAGAGATGCTGCAAAAGTAAAATCAGCCTTAGAAACAGGTTAAATATTGGGTGGGGGGGAGGTGGGAGAGATAGGTAAGGACCAAGGATGACTCAGAGGTTGCAAGCTTGAGGGACTGGGAGGATGGGGATGCCCTTGACAACAATGAGAAAGTTGGGAAGGTGGGGAAGAGTTTAGGGGGAAAATAATGAGTTTTGTTTTTGGACATGGTGCATTTAAGATGTCTGCTGGTCATCCACTTTGAGACATGAGACTGGAGGTCAGCAGAGGGGCTGGGTCAGGCTCAGTAGATTTGAGAATCACCAGTGGAGATGGTAATTAAATGCATGGGAGCTGATGAGGTCACCAAGGGAAATGGTAGAGGAGAAGAGAAGAGGGTGCAGGGCAGAAGAACCCTGAGGTTGTGGTGAAGAACAAGAACCAGGGTTGGAAGGCACAGGGAGAGGTAGAACCATGCCAGGTTAGGATCTGAGAAGGAAACTTCAGCATTCATGAACATAAAAGCGGATCCCTTTGGTGAGGGGGGAGGGATGGAGATCAAGGGCATGGCATCATTACACATGAATAATTCAATCAAAATTTCTGGTCATCAGCTGAGGTCACCAACAAGAATTTATCAAGCATGTTCCATGTTCTAAACCAAAATGGAAGTCTCTTCCCTCAAGAAGCTTACATTCTCTTGGGGGATATAAAAGCTGTACACATTAATGTTTGCACCGATTTGTTGTTGTTTTGTAGATTTAGTTAGTCATGTCGAATCTTTGTGACCTCACTGGGGTCGTCTTGGCAAAGACACTGGAGTGGTTTGCCATTCCCTTCTCCAGCTCATTTTACAGATGAGGAAACTAAGGCAAACAGGGTCACATAGCTAGGAAATATCTGAAGGCAAATTTGAACTCAGGACCTCTTGACTCCAGACCTGGTATTCTAACCACTGCACCACCTAACTGACCAATTTGTACCAATAAAATATAATTCAAACAAACTTGTGGTGGGGGGTTGCATTAGCCTTCTGGCAGATCAGGAAGAGCTTCACTAGAAGTTGGCTTTTCTATGGGAAGGTGAGTGGAAAGAGAATGTGCTAGGGCTACTCCAACCTCTTCCCCTCCCTGCTCCCCCCCTCTCCTCTTCCCTCCTCTCCTCTCCCCTCCCCTCCCCTTCCCTTCTCTCCTCCCCTCCTCCCCTTTCCTCTCCCCTCTCCTCCCCTCCTCTCCTCACCCCTCTCCTCTCCTCCCTTTTCCTCTCCCCTCCTCTCCTCCCCTCCCCTCTCTTCTCCTCCCTTTTCCTCTCCTCCTCTTTCTTCTCCCCTCTCCTTTTCTCCCTCTCCTCCCCTGCCCTCCTCTCCTCTCCCCTTCCCTCTCCTCTCCTCCCCTCCCCTCCTCCCCTCTCCACTTCTCTCCCTTCCTTGCCAAGGAAAGGGATTTCAATGGTATTTTTCTCCTCAGGTCTTGGAGGAGGCTTTGGATATGTCGTGGGAGGAATAAACTGGGACAAGACCAGTTTCGGCAGAGCCCTGGGTGGGCAGCTGCGAGTTATTTACGTCTTTACTTCGGTCACTTTGAGTGTCACCACCGTGCTGACGCTCATCAGCATTCCAGAGCGGCCCCTGCAGCCCTTTAGCAAGAAGAAGACTGTGATGAAGAGCCCAAGCCTTCCTCTTCCTCCTTCTCCCCCCGTCTTGTTTGAGGAAGGCCCCACTGACAGTCTTGGCTCTCAGAATGCAACCCATTTATACGCCAGTTTTACCAGCCCCGTTTCTCCTCTCAGCCCCCTCACACCCAAATATGGCAGCTTCATCAGCCGGGACAGTTCTCTGACTGGCATTAATGAGTTTGCATCCTCCTTTGGAACGTCCAACATTGACAGTGTGCTCATAGACTGCTTTACTGCAGGGCACGATAACTACCTAGCCCTCCCCGCTAGCTTACCCAGGCAGACCATCAGTGTCAGCTTCCCAAGGGCTCCTGATGGCTTCTACTGTCAAGAAAATGGAATTTTGGAAAGAGGGGCGGTCTCAGTGAATCATGGGCCGGAAGGAGACACGTTAAGGGTGGGCTCTTTGGATGCTCCAAAGCCTCGATCATCTGGGATTCTGAAAAGGCCTCAGACATTGGCCCTCCCAGATGCTGTAATAGGAAGTTGTCCAGAAAGTAGCCGGAGAAGGAATGTGACTTTCAGTCAACAGGTAAGGGCAAATAAAGGGAGGGGGAGGGGAAGATCTGGCAGCAGTTGGTGAAGCTGATACACAGAGCTATTATTTAGGAATCGTTGAAGATGAAGATAGGGTGGAACTTGAAAAGAGAAAAACCGAGCTTTGATACTGGGGGAAACCACTCATTTGAGCTGTCCAAAAGTGAAGGGACTGCCTTAAGAAGTAGTGGGTTCAGGGGCGGCTAGGTGGCGCAGTGAGTAGTAGAGCGTCGGCCCTGGAGTCAGAAGGACCTAAGTTCGGATCCGACCTCAGACACTTAACGCATACACAAATAAAAACCTAGCCGTGTGGCCTTGGGCAAGTTACTTAACCCCAATTGCCCACCAAAAACCAAAAAAAAAGTAGTGGGTTCCCCTCAGAGAGGCTTCAAGCAGAGGCTACAGGCCCATTTATCAGACATAGTATAGTGGGAATTCATTTTCCAGGATTGGGTGGGACCAGAGAGCAGCTGAGTTCTTTTCTACAATTCTATTAGGTTGTGAAAGTCCCATGGGCCTCTACAAGAGGTAGCAAGGCTCTTCCTCCCTGCCAGTCCTAGAGTGAAGGAAATTTGACCCATTAACTATTTGTTGTGTATATTGGAGAGGCCAGAACCAAAAACTCAGTTAAATTTGTGGCATGTGAAAGTCAATGCCTTCCTTTCAGTAGCTAAAAGGAATGGAGTTTAAAGCACCTGGTTACTTTTTTTAAATTAAAATTTTTTCAATTAAAAATAATTTTTCTCTCTTTCCCATCCTCTATCATCAGGAAAAAAACAAAACAAAACCTTTATGACAAATATGCATAATCAAGCAAAAAACAAATCCTTGCATTGACCATGTCCCAAAAGTCTTGTATAGATCTCAGTCTGGGCTTTGAGGCCATCACCTATCTGTAGGGAGGTGGGTAGTAGCTCGCTTAATTGTCATAGCTTCTTGTTAGCAAAGATAATTAATTAAAATAGGAAACTAGAGTCACTAATTCCCAATCATGGCTCAAGTGAATTTGTTTTACTATCTGTTATGTCATTTTCATGTCATGTCAAAAAGTTGATCTCAAAGTTGGTCAATTTCCCTGTGCTTGTCCTGGACACCAGAAAGGCTAGTGATGGCTCTTGGAGAGGGGGGTCAGACAGGATGACCTTTAGGTTCTCTTCCAATTCTGGGATCCTATTTGAGTCTGGGATGTGGCAGCTGCCTTATCATAAGTAGGTATTATGTAAGTACATGTGAAAAAGCAGAAAACCTTGTAAATGGGAAAATCCTAAACTCCCATAAAGGGTTATACAGGCTTGACATTTGTCTAGAGGTGTGTTATCCTTACATCAGGTTGACTGGATGGCCAAAACGAATACAATTCAGCAAACATTTATTATGAGCCTACTATATGCAAATTACTCTGGGGAAACAGAGGTCAGAATGAAACAGTCCTGTCCTTCAGGGAGCTAACATTCTATGGGTGATACAAATGCAAATGATACATAAGTGAAAAGTATATAGAAAGTGATTCAAAGTGACTTCCTAAGGAAGAGGGTGCTAATGGCAGGTAGCTTTGGAGGAAGCTTAGGATACTACTGGGAGGAGAGGGAATGAGCAGACTGGAGAGGTCACTTCCATGGCGTCACAAAGCCAGGAGATGGTGGATCATGGAGAGGGATGGCTGGCAGTTGAAGACTTCATGAAGGTAAGGAATATGGAATTAGGATGGCATTGTGTTTCCAATGCCAGGAGGAAGAATTGGTACTTTATCTTTTGGGCCATAGAGAGCCACCAAAGTTTTTGAGGGCTGAGGATGATGACCAGGTCAGAAATGTGTCCTAGTAATATTAATTTGGCAACTGTGTAGAGGATAGATTGGTGAGGGAAGAGACTAGAATCTGGGAGACAAATTAGTCGCTTATGATAATAGATAAAATGAGATAAACTTTAAGCACTTTGCAAACTTCAAGATGCTATAGAAATGCTTACTGTTGATGTTGTTAGTTATCCAGGGCAATGGTGATAAGGACTTAAAATAGAATAGAGGCTTTGTAAATGGAGGAAGGAGATGAAGGGGAGAGATATGGAGATAGGAGCAACCTGAGGACTTGGGATATGGAGGGAGAGAGGAGTTAAGGATCAGTACAGAGTTAGGAAGGTGAGTGACAGGAAGGACAATGTCCTCAACAGAAATGGAGAGCCTTGGAGGAGGGATCGATTTGGGGGAAATAAGTCCCTTTTAGGACATGTTGAGTTTGAGACACCTATGGGACATCCAATAGGTAAGATGGGACTAGAGCTCAAGACAGAGGGTGGGGCTAGATTTAGGAGTCATCTTAAGGGACAGATCATTGAACCTGTGGGATGTGACTAGAGATAAAAGGTCCTGGGGCAAAGTGATCATTGTTTAAAATTCTGGCAATACCTTTAGAAATTGCCAGGAAAGAAAATATACCCTAAAAGAATTGCCGAGTCTGTCACCAAATATTTTAGGTACTTCCTTTATTTCCTGAACTGACCACCAGCATCTTGAACATGGGTATATTTGACTTGTTATCTGTTCTTCATTCTCAAAGAAGACCAACGTCACAGGGGCTTGGGAAAGGAAGTAACCTCAAGAGAGAAAAAGTAAGGATCATATGTAGAAAGACCGAAGGAATCAGTTGTTTGTCTCAAGTATTAAGTCCCTGAAGAAAATGAGCCCTGCTTGGAAGGGTGGTGAGGTGAGGTTTTCCAGGAAGATAAAGCAAGCCTCAGAAGAGTTATTGGCCTTTATTTAGGTGCCTGTTGGTTGGGTGACAAGAACACAAACAAATCCTGGGTTTTTATTTTACCCCTGATTGGATATGACCTTGAGCAAGTACCCAAAGAGGCTGTTTTACTATTTGTAGGGTAGGATTAAAACACTGATGTGGGTGAAGTTGATGCAGTTCAAGTCAATTCAATGAGCATTTAGTCATTGCCTATTGTATGCAAAGCACGGTGCTAGCTTTATAACAAAAATGAAAGTCACAGTTTCATAAATGGAAGATATCTTAGGATAACAGGACCAGAGCTAGAGACCATCAAGGCCAACTTACATAATTTGCAGATGACGAAACTGAGACCCAAAGATGTCAAGTGTCAACAGGTGTCTGAGTCAGAATCTGAACCAGGTCCTCTACCTCCCAGTCTACTGGGGTAGGAGCTTTGTCTACTACTCTTCGTGGCCTACAAGTTTCTACCCTCAAGGAGCTAACACCCTACCAGGGGACTTGCATGGCTAAGTAAATACTAAGTAATTTTGGGGAAGGTGGGGTTGGGGGAGGGAAGCACCAGTAATTTGTGGAATCAAGCCAGCTTCGGCATAGGAGGTGGGGCTTGAGGGGAGCCTTGAATAAAGATAGAGGTTCCAAGAGGAAGGAAAGTATTCCAGGCATGGGAGACATCCCAAGCCAAGGTCCAGAGTAAAGGATAGTATGTTGAATTTGGGGAATAGCAGGAGGCCCCTTGGGAAGAGGGGCAGGGATCATGTGAAACAGTAGTTTCCATATGAATTGTGACCTTCAACAAGCTAGCACAGGCTCAAAAGGAGATCTTTAGACGTACTAAAATTTGTATCTAGATGCCAATTTGAAATGTAAACACTGCATGTCCCAAGGTGGATAAAAGCATGATCTTTATGAAGGAGGAATTTACAAATCATCTCTGCCCCTAAGTATAAATACAACCCTGGACAACACTTCATCTCTTCCTTATTCATACAATAAAGGGGTTGGATTAACTGATCTCTAAATTCTCTTACCCCTCTAAATTGGTAGTTGCCCCCACCCCCCCATCTGTTGACTCTTAAGTAATGTGACTATGATCTTAATCTAAGACCTGAGTTCAAATCTGGCCTCAGACTCATAGTAGCTGTGTGACCCTGGGCAAGTCACTTGACCAATTTACCTCAGTTTCCTCATCTGTAAAATGGGGATTAAAAAGTAAGCATCTATCTCTCAGGGTTATTTTTAAGATCAAATGAAATAATATTTGCAAAGTGATTAGTGATGTGCCTGGCACTTATTAGGTGCTATATTAATGTTAGCTATAAACAACAACAACAAGAATTATTATTAATATCATCTCACAGTCACAAAACTTCAGACTTGGAAGGGACCTCAGTAGACAGCCTTCCCTGTAAAAGGAGTCCCTCTGCCATGCTCCCAACAAGAGGTCATTCAGTCTCTGCTTGGAGCCCTGTAGTGAGGGGTCTTATTGCCCCTCAAGGCCTCTCCCCCTTTGATTCTCTGGAATGTTTAAGGTCACTTAACCTGAGGACCTGAGTTCAAATTCTGACTTTCCTATTTACAAGTTGTGTGGCCTTGAATATTTCACTCTGTTTCCTCATCTGCAAAATGATGGGGTTGTACTAGCTGGACACTGGGGTCCCTTCCTACTCTAAACCCTTCCATCCTGTCTGTAGTTTTCCAACTAGCAAAAGACTATCGGAGTGGGAGCTAGAGGGCGCTGTAAGCTATCACTTGGCCCCGACTTTCTCATTGTCAGTCCCTTTTAGCTCCAAAGCTCTGCAACTGTGCAGTGAGTTCATAGGATTAGGGGAGGGGGGGAACCTGCAGCCTCACCTTGAGGTCACTCGTGGCCCTCTAGGTCCTCAAGGGTGGCCCTTTGACTGAATACAAACCTCACAGCACAAATCCCCTTAGTAAAAAGATTTGTTCTGTAAAACTTAGACTCAGTTTAAGACCTAGGGGGCCACATGTGACCCCGAGGCTGCAGGTTCCTCCCTGGTAGAGGGTCCTGGATCCCTCCCACACATGTGGCATGGAAACTGTGACCGGCTCCCTTTCTGACTTGGGCTGGTCCACTCCTCTTTGGGTAGCTGGGTGCTCCCACCACCCTGCTTTTGTCCTCCTGCAGTTTAGAGCTCCTCCCCGGGAGCAAGGACCCTGGACATTCTGCCCAGTCTTCTTGTTCTAGCCTAGGCCTCTGTTTCCACCCGATTTATTTCGAATGAGTCAATGCTTTGACTGTGATGATCGACAGCCTTGCTGCAAGCTTGATTTTTGTGCTTTTATCCTCCTTTACAGGTTGCTAATATTTTACTCAATGGTGTCAAATATGAGAGTGAGCTGAATGGCTCTGGGGAGGTCTCGGAGCAGACGCTTTCCATGAGGCGGCTCTGTTCCACCATCTGCCATATGCCGAAAGCTCTTAGGAATCTCTGTATCAACCACTTTCTGGGTAAGTGCTAGCCACATCATGGCTAAGGAAGAAAGGGAAAGTCCTGACAACAGAAATGATGCTCAAGGTGGCTCTCCCAGGCAAAGCCCTAGCATTAAAATTACTCTTGGAGTTCATGGGATTTAGATCTGGAAAGAGGCTGTCTGGCCTAATCTCAGTTGACAGATGAGGTAGGTGAGACCTCTGACTTGGTCGGAGGCTCACAGGGAGCACATGGCAGAGCTGAGATTTCAATCCAAGTCCTCTGCTTTTGAATATATCATTCTTAAGGCACTGTTTCCAGAAGGTCCCCTTTAATTTGTTTTAGAAAGTTGGTTGGCATAGTGTGGATAGAATACTGGACTCTTGGGGTCAGGAAGACCTGGATTCCAATCTTGCCTCAGTCACTAACTAGCTGTGTGACCCTGGAGAAGTCACTTAACTTCTGCTTGCCTTAGTTTCCTCATATATAAAACAAGAATAATAATAATAGTACCTGCCTCTCAGTCTTGTTGTGAGGAATTATATATGTAATAAGGAATACACTGAAAGCACTTTGTAAACCTTGAATACTTATATAAATGCTATTATTATTATTAATTTGCTTTTTGGAGGGTGGAGGTGACTTGCCCAAGGTCACACAGCTAGTTTGTGTGTGTGTGTGTGTGTTGTGTCTGAGGCCAGATTTGAACTCAGGTCCTCCTGACTCCAGGGCGGGTGCTCTATTCACTGTGCCACATAGCCACCCCTATTATTATTCTTAATTTGTCAAAGTAGCTAGCTGAAAATTTGATACAAGGCCATTGTTGAGTGGCAAGATTGTGAAAAAATTAAGAGGACAGCGAGTGTGAAACCAATACAGCTCCATGTCCAGGTTCCCCTGTCCCTTCTAAGTCCCTAAGAGGGAGGTATCAGTTGCTAAGTGGAGTAGTAGAACGTGTAAGAGTCAATGATAAATTGTTTATTTTTCACTTTGGCTTTGGGACAAAACAATATTAAACAATTATAGATGGACGAGGGAGCTACAGCTTTAGTGTATGACATGACAAGCCAAGACATTCAAGATAAAAAATTACACAGAGGGATGTTTTGGTCTCTTGCAGATTAAAATAACCAGATAAATACCAACAGGTCTAATCACCCCTCAGACGCCTACCACCTATATAACCTGAGATGAGTCACTTAATAGTAGCTAGCATTTATATAGCCCTTTAAGGATTGAAAAGGGCTTTGCATGTCTAATTTGGTCCTCACAGCAACTTCATGAGATGGGAGCTTTCATCCCATTTTTTTACAGTTGAGGAAACAGAGGCAGGCAAAGGTAAAGTGACTTGCCCAGGGTCACACAGCTAGTAAATGTCTGAAGCTGGATCTGAATTCAGGTCCTCCTAACTCCAATACTTGTTCTCTATCCTCTGAGGCAGTGTCAGTTGCCTGGCATATGAAATTTTTTAAGAATCCCAGAATCTCAGAATTGGAGGGGACATCCAAAGTCCTTTCACCCAAGCCATGACACCCTCATTGCATCATTTGTTCATTGTTGTGTCTACCCCCTATTTCCTCTGGGGCCAAGCAGAATGAACCTTCCACTGGACTGGGAAAGGAAGGGAAAAAGCATTTCTGTAGAGCCTACTATGTGTCAGGTGGTGGGTTTAAGTACTTTTTACAAATATTATCAAAAGCAAAAAAACAAAAAAAAAATTTTAAATGGGAGTGGCTAGGTGGTACAGTGAATAGAACACTGGCCCTGGAGGCAGGAGGACCTGAATCAAATACGGCCTCAGTCACTTGACACACTTACTAGCCATGTGTCCTTGGGCAAGTCACTTAACCACAATTGACCTACTTTCCCCCACTCCAAAAAGCAAAAAACAAACAAACAAACAAAAAAACCCAAATATTATCTCACTTGACTGCTCTTCATGTGCTTAAAGACAACTATCATGTCCCCCCTCCCTTGGGCAAATCAACATGACCTTTCTGAGTTTCAGTTTCCCCATGTGTAAAATAACCTGATGAACTTTCAGTGCTGAGTCTATGCTCCTTTCTCCAGTGGGGGGACATGTTTTCTCCAGCCTAAATTTCCCCAGTTGGGGCAAATATATAAGCAAAAAGATGTACATAAATAAACAGCTGAACAAATACATATATATATGTATATATATATATGTTTATATATATATTTTGTTATAGGAAAAAGAAAACGATCTCCCTTCAAGTTCATGTGGTAGATTACTGTTGCCAAATAAACTGACAATGCAAAAATTAGACCTGTGAAAACCCAGGTTTATACCCTTAAACACAGGTTCAGGGGTTAGGAAAATAACCCTGAATCACGATTAGGATTCTAACAAGGTGAGGCGGCTGGGTGGTGCAGTGAATAGAGCACCGTCCCTGGAGCCAGGAGGATTCTAACAAGGCTTTTTATAGAAAAAAATTACATCAGAGGGAGAGATGATTTTTTATATGTAGCAATTGAATACATCTTCTTTGACCATAAAGTCGAACAGATTTAGTCATATAGAATCATAATCTCATCCACCTTCTAAGGAAAAGGACCTGATGAAAGAGCCTCTGTATAGGTAAACTAAATTAGGTTACAGATTCAACTACCTACATTTAGAGAGTTCAAAGAGGAAGAGATTTACATGTCACAAAGATAACCAAAGGCAGAAGAATCCTTCCACAAATAGTTACATAAATCACTCTGGAAAGCTTAGACTCCCTTTTGGCTTCTTATCTCAGGAGTGTCAAAAAGTCTTCCTTTAATATTATTATTCCGAATTTTAGCTAGGTGAGATTAATATTAAGAGGAGACAGGGTTCAGTTAGCCAAAGGTTCCAGGAGGAAAGACATAATTAAACTGAATAAAAGGAAATACAAACATCCTCATAACAATATCTTATGTGCAGTGATTACATGTTTGTTGAATCCCTATTCTATAGGACAGCTTTTTAAGTACTTGAGACATAGTTTCTCCCTCCTGCCTTTCTCTTCTTTTGGATAAATATTTCTACTTTCTGCACAGATCCTCATGGACTTTCAGCATTTGTATGTTCAAAAATGAAGGTATTAGATTAAGAGGGAGTAAGGAAGGGACAGTACTATATAATGAGTGATACACAGATGGACATAGAAGCCCTTCTTTGTGTGAGGTTGTGGGGAAGGACCTACTATGTGCCAGACATTGTGCTAAGTAAGCACTCTACAAATATCTCATTTGATCCTCACAACAATCCTGGAGGTAGATACTGTTATTATTCCAATTTTACAGATGAGGAAACTGAGGCAAAGAGGTTAAGTGACTTGACCAAGGTCACACAACTAGTAACTTTCTGAAGCTAGATTTGAAGTTAGTCTTCCTGATTCCAGGCACAGTGCTCTATCCCCTACGCTACCTAAGTACAAGTGAGAGAGTAGGGTTTCTTTATTAGCAGCCTTTTCTACTTGTGTCTTTTCTCATAGGATGGCTCTCATTTGAGGGTATGCTGCTTTTCTACACGGACTTCATGGGTGAGGTGGTCTTCCAAGGGAACCCCAAAGCCCCTCACACTTCAGAAGACTATCAGAAATATAATGCTGGAGTCACCATGGGATGCTGGGGGATGTGCATCTATGCATTCAGTGCAGCGTTTTATTCAGGTATTCAGTCCAACCACATGACCCAACCAATGTTTGTTGTTGCCTGCTATGGGCCAGGTACTGAGCTGGGTGCTGGGGAGACCCAAGATAAAGTAAAGCAGACCCTGATCTCAAGGGGCTAACACAGACGTAGATAAATCAACATATAAATATGCAAAACTGATTTGGTGGGGTGGGGTGAAACCCTAATAAGTGGGGATGGGGGAGGCTGCTTTTACCTTGAGCCTGGAAGGGAGCTAGTGGAGGTGGAGAGGTGGAGGTGGAGTGGAGGAGGGAGAGTATTCCAGGTATGGGAGCCAGACTGTGCAAAAGCAAGGAGGTGGGAGATGGAAAGTCTATTGAAGGGTGTAGAGAATAGCAAGGAGGTCAGTTTGATTGGACTGCCATGTTGGAGGACAAGCAGTCAGTCTAGAAACATGGCTTAGAACTGTATTCCAAAAGGCTTGAGATTCCAAACAGAGACAAAATAAAGATATCAATAGATAGGTTGATAAGTAAATAGATAGTTATATAAATATATGTTCAGAAGGAAGTAATAATGATAACTAACATTTATTTAGGACTTTAAGGTTTGTAAAGTACTTTACAAATATTATTTCATTTGATACAACCTTGGGGATTAGGTACTTTTGTTATCCCTTCTTTACCAATGAGACAGGCAGGTTAAATGACTTGCTCAAGGTCACACAGCTAGGAGGTGTCTGGGGGTAGATTTGAATTCAGGTCTTTTTCCCTCCAGAACTGGTGCTCTATCCACTACCCCACCTAGCTGCCTACAAAAAGTCTAGGCTCTAGAACCTTTAAAATTTTGTATAACATTTAGTTGGGCACTCTTACTTGTGCCTTTTATTAAATGTTCCAGAACATTTGGAGAAGACATAGCTTCTTCTGAAAATTTCCGTGCAAGGTAACACAAACACTAATTCCATAGTAGATGGAGATGGAAGTTTTCTCCAAAGTTTCTTTGTAGGTGGAGAAAATTAACAAATACTTTAAAAAACAAAACAAAACAAACAAACAAAAAAAAACTAATAGGGGTGGCTAGGTGGCACAGTGAGTAGAGTGCCATCCCTGGAGTCAGGAGGACCTGAGTTTAGATTCAGCCCCAGACACTTAACACACAAAAAAAACTAGCAGTGTGACCTTGGGCAAGTTACTTAACCCCAATTGCCCTCCAAAAAGAAAAAAAAAAAAACAAAACACTAATAAAATAAAATCTTATTTTTTAAAAATGTTATCAAAGCTAATGGTTGCATCCTGCATGCAAAATTGCTGGTGAGGATTTTCATTAAGACAAGAATAAAAAATGAACTCAAAGTTGATGATAAGGGTACATAAGATGTTCCCACATTATAAAATTGGTGACCCCATTGCTATGTGCATTTACAAATGGAGGAGAAGGCACAGGACCCCTGGAAGGCAGTGGCAAAGTTTATGGTGAAGACATAAATGGTCCTTTTAACACATAGACCCCAAAGGACATTGAACCAGTCAGGGCTGACATGTCTGCACTACCAACACAGTGGAAAGCCACCCTTGGTCTCAGCTCGTTTCTTTCAGTGACTCCCAGCACAAAAGTCTCGAGCTTCTGACGTTTCAATAGGAAATGGAACTGTGGTGGCCGACTCTTATTTGGAGTAAGCTAAAAAAAAAAAAAAAAACTGCTACCCCGCTAGATAAAGTGGACCATTTATTTAATGCTTTCAATTTAATTCAATCTAAGCAGCATTTATTAAGAACTATTTACTATGTATGGTCTGGGCTTTATGTCAGGTGCTGGGGAAACAAAGGAAAAAAAAAAACATTGCAACTTTTCCTTCCCTCAAGGATCTTACATTCTACTACAGGGAGGGGAATTTAAAAATATGTAATATACAAGGTCATTTCAAGGGGGAGTGTCATGGATTAAAATCCTTGTGTACAAAGTATTAGCCAAGCTATGCTTTGTAGGAAGCCAGACATTGACAAGAGGTAGAAATGAGAAGGGACTACGTTCCAGGCAAGGGAGACCACCTTTGAGACGTCATGTATCAGGAATAATCGGCAGGCTAGTTTGACTGATAAGAGTTAAAGTGAAGGGTAATGATATGAAATAATCTAGGAAAGGTAAGTGGGAGTCAGGCTGAGGAGTTCATGGAATGTTTTGTGATGGCTCACTATCTTTCTCTGTTTTGTAGCAATGCTAGAAAAGCTAGAAGAATACTTCAGCATTCGCACGCTGTATTTCATTGCCTATCTTGCCTTTGGATTGGGGACAGGTCTTGCCACACTCTCCAGGAATATCTATGTGGTTTTATCACTATGCATAACATATGGGATATTATTTTCTACCCTCTGCACCCTCCCCTATTCTCTGTTGTGTGATTACTACCAGAGTAAAAAGGTAGGTGGTGCCCCATCCCACCCCCCCTTCATATTCATGAAAAATCTTAAAATGGAAACTTGTTTTATTTAGGCCAAGTTTAGGCTGCCTAGAGCTCACAGGGCTAACCCACCTGAACTTAGTTTACAGCAAGTATCAGAAGCACTATTGGAACCCAAGTTTTCCTTCCTGACTCCAAATAGCACACTTTATCCACTACAGCAAATGAAATAACATACATAAAGTGCTTTGTGTACCTCAAAGCACTATATAAACAGTAGCTACTATTACTATTACACCACACACTTTTCTAGGAGAGACCACTAAGTCAGTTTCTCCTTTCCCTTTCCCTCTCTGATGACTGTTTCCAGTTCTTTTGCCAGAATCACTGTGGTTGCTGCCATGTTTGTGTAAAAGATTGGATTGAGTGGGGTTGGAAGAAAAGTAAATCCCTTTCCTTCCTTCCTTCTTTCCTTCCTTCCTTCCTTCCTTTCTTCCTTCCCTATCCTTCCTTCCCTTTCTTTCCTTCCTAATTCTTCCTTCTTTCCTAATCCTACCTTTCTTCTCTCCCTCCCTTCCTTTTTCCTTCTTTCCTAATCCTTCCCTTCCTCCCTCCTTCCTTCCTAATCTTTCCTTCTTAATCCTTTCCTCCTTCCTTCCTATGCCTTTCCTCTTTCCTTCCTATGCTCCTTCCTTCTTTCCTTCTTCCCTCCTTCCCTCCCTCCCTTCCTCCTCTAGGCTGTTACCTATCCATACTTACCTATATGTAGGTGCCTGAAGCATCCTTTTTTATGGAGCAGTTGGGTGTTGCCAACTGCATCAGCCTGGACTGGGGCTCTGATTCCCTTGCTTAGGAAGTCCTGGCTTGGCAGTGAGCAGATGGGTTACCTATATATAATTGGAAGCAGAGTTCAGCACCAAGTGGGTAGGTCCCATTCCAATAAGCCACATTACTTATATTAAAATGAAGGCCCTTCCAAGTGTTCTAGTATGGCAGTCGTCCATACTATGGAGAAAGAAACCAAGAGATAGCCCCCTGGGCATACCTGAATACATGCCACCCTGTTCAGCACGATGAGAAAAGGTTCCCCTTTTTGCTATGAGATTTTCTCTGGGCAGTCCTGGGTAAAGAGTGGGCAAGTTAACGCTGACACTAAGAAACAAGCCCAATTATGCTAACTCAAGCTTTCGTTTTTGACCAGGCTGTGTGTAACGGCTGCTAGAATGTGTAAGTGAACCCATTCTAATCACCCTACTCTTTTGGCTTGATTTCTTCAGTGAGGCCACAGTCCCATGTTGGCAACATCCAAGCACTTTCTTCCCGAGAGAGCCGGTCATGTGAGGGGCGCTGACCTCCTCCTGAGCATTGCCCCTAGACCAGGTGACACTGCAGCCCCCCCTCCTGTTAAAGGAACACGGCTGTCTTCAAGAGACTCCGGCACACAGAGTAGTTGTGACTCTCTCCCTTGTAGTTTTAATTAATGTGAGTACCCAGAAGTCCTGATCACCTTAACTGTTGGAATTAGATGGATGTGTCCAACACTTAGCAGACAAAAATGCTGTTTCTGATGGGCTATGTGGCTTGTGTGCTTTCAGGAGAGGCCATCCACTCCCTCTTTCAGAGGCCAGAACAGAATCAAGCATCAGCTTAGTTTCTTCTATTAAGAATATTGGGTTTCCTAGGAACACATCAGAAAGACTTCCAGCCATCTCCCCAAGGGCAGGGGTAGCTGTTTTCCTCCCAGATAACCTTGGTCACAGAATGGAACAGGGCAAGGGACATCTCTCCGATAGAAGCAAGACTTAAGGACAGTCTGATTTCTAGACTGATAGTAACCCCAGTAGTAGCAGAGGTTTCTGGTTTTGGCTGCCTCAACCTCTGTGACCCATTCCTGATTTAAGAGGTTATTCTTATCCTGCCCCCCAAGGCCCAGAACCAACACTGCAACCAACACTGCTCTGACACGTATCCATAGTTGTGTGTGTGTGTTATATTAAAATGATGCCGAGAAAACTGGCTATTGAATGAAATAATGTAGGTAAGGCCACTTGTAAATGCACGTCAGCTATGTGGAAAGGTTTCTTCTTCATACAAATAGCTCTTGGCTGGGACAGTTTCTGGCTTCTGGGTGCAATATTGGTACCTGATTAAGGGCTTCTTTAGGATGTGAATTCAGCAACATGTGTCATATGACCACAAAGTTGCTGGTGCTTGTCATTAGGAAAGATGGAATGGAAATTTGTTTTTAAGCAGTCTCTAACTTACCAATAGGATGTGTTCACAAGGTTCATCCAAAACTTGCATTTTCCCAAGGAAACAAACTGATAAATGGCTATTGGCTCTCTTAGCCATTCCACAGAAATCTGTTAAACCCAGGGGTTCGTTACCATTTAGTATATCCCAGACTCCTTTAGCAGACTGGTGACACCTGTGGACCCCTAACGTGCCTAAACTCTAGCAGTCGTAGCACCTTTCTGTGGGTTCTAGGTCCAGGGGCAGAGGATCAATTGATTTAGAAAAAAGAGGATGTGTGATTTTTCTAGAGGTTCTTAAAAATCTGTTGGAGTGAGGGAGGCCTGTGAAATTAAAAAAAAAAAAAACATTTTGATAACTATTTCAATATAATTGATTTTCTTTCTAATCCAATGTATTTCACTTGATGTGTCTAAAACTATCAATCTGAGAAGGGGTCCCTAAACTTCATCAGACTGTTTGCCCACGGGGGTATAGGGCACATGGAAAGGTTAGGAATTCCTGTCCCTAAGAATCTGTTTTAGAAACAGAATCAGGGATGAAAGAGGTTGAGTTTGTCTGTGACATCCCCTACAGTCCTGGTGCCCCAGGCTAGCCTCTCACCATCCTTCCAACCATGGGTTCTCCCTCTCCTCAGTAATCATGCATGTGCACACACGCACACACACACTCATGCACACACACATACACACTCACACCCACATACTCCCACAACTCACACACTCACATACACACACACATACACACCCACACACTTGCACACACACGCACACACACACACATTCTCTCTCTCTCTCGGCTTACCAAAATACTATAAAAAATTATCTTCTCTATTGGAAGACTCAAGTTCCTCCATGCCATAAAAGCTTAGTTAGGCAGCAGGGAGAAAGCAAGCTGATTGGATTAATTCACTTTCCACATGCACAAATGACTTTAATCCTTTAAAAAAAAAAAGGTGCTTAGATTACTCTATGCTGATTCTCACTACAAAGAATTGCTCACATATATACTTCCAATAGATAAGGTTTCCATTTTTTTTTTTTTAATTTTAGGGAAAACAAGATACCCAAATGCTCTCTTCTCTTTCTCTTTCTTTCATTCTTTCTCTCTCTCTCTTTCTCTGCCCCCTCTCTTCTCTCTCTCTTCTCATTCATTCATGAATGCCATCATGCCCTAGGCCCAGAATCTCATAGTTTGGAAGGAGACCAAGAAGCTCATGCCTTTCTGAACTTTATCTGGTTTATGGCCCGGATTCTTTGGGGTGTTGTCTTCACTCTGAAGACAAACATAGAACTCTTGGGCTATTTTCCTGCTTGAGACTGGCAGTGGAAAATATGAATATGTCCTATGAGGGCTTCCTGGTGGCCTTAACGTTTGTGTAGATGAATTAGACACTCTTTTGTTGTTGTTTCAGAAAAGGGTTTATGGTTGAAGAGTTAGTTCAGTGAACTATGCATTGGTTGGTTTGAGTCATACTTTTTTTTTTTTAACTCACATTTTTCTTCCTTTTGAATCAGTTTTCAGGGTCAACTGTGGATGGCACCAAGCGAGGAATGGGGGTGGACATCTCCCTTCTGAGCTGTCAGTACTTTTTAGCTCAGATTCTCGTCTCCGTCATCATGGGACCATTGACCTCAGTGGTGGGCAGTGCCAATGGGGTAATGTACTTCTCCAGCCTTGTGTCTTTTGTGGGCTGCTTGTACTCCTCCCTTTTTGTCATTTATGAAATTCCTCCCAGTGAGGAGTTAGAAGAGGAACACCAGCCACTTCTGCTGAACATCTAGTGCCCTGAGGACCTCTGTTTTGGGACTAATGCTTGTAACACAGGCATTTTGAAAAAGGGCTAGTTAAGAGCTGACCAACGGAATGACTGGATTGCCTTGACCAGCCTCCTCAACCCGTGTACAGGTGGAAAGATTTCCTTTTGGAATGTAAATATGTGACAAGACAATAAATAATATCAAAAAAAAAGCAAAAAAAACCCAACAAAAAACAAAACCCAAAAAACCAAGCTTCCTCTTTCTAATGATGAGGGGTCACTGAATAGGGAAACTAATAACGGCTCTATAGATCCTAAGGTGGAAGAAGCCACGAGTATGAACTGAAAGGGGGAATATTTTGTGTTTCTCCTGTGACTTATTAGCAGAAGAGACCTCGTAGATCCCAGCATTCACCATTCAATACAAAGCTAATTCCTTTAAGATATTCTGGGGAGTGTGCAGTGCACTTTCATTTTAGATAGCAAAAGGGAGTTTAGATAATTTCCCTTGAGATATAGATTTCCTGGTCAGAAAGACTTGTTTTATCCTTAAGATTCTTCCAGAGTGTACTGTAGAATTAGACCATCAAACTGGAGAAGGCCACAAAGATCACAGAACTCATTTTATAAAAGAGGAGATGGGGCAGTAAAAGGGAGGGAACTTGACAAAGGCTAGAGGTACAACTGGAACAGCTCTCTGACCTGTCACTGTCCAGTTCATTCACCTCGTAACTTTGTCTTTGCTTTGTAATCTGTCATTTTTGTGACCCACCAAAGGAATCCACAATTAGAGGTAAGGAGAGAAATTATGCATCAAAACTTGAATTTCTTAGTCAAACAACATGACGCACATCTCAGAATCTCGCAAGCAGGTAGGTAGTGGGTCAGAGAAGTCTGGGGAGAACAGTAAAGGGCTATTTTGGTGTTGGGGCATTTTAGCTCAAAGGCAGCTCAGCATGTCTCAGGTTAAAGAAAATTATCCAATCTTGGAGGTGAGAATAGGTGTTTTTGGTTTAACAGGAAAGGGTACCCTCTTCAAGGTTATAACCAAACCATCCAGAAGATATTACTAAAGTTGGCATTAAGAGATGCAAGGGAAAAAGAGATAGGGGGTTTTCCCTTGGCATTCATAATATTTTTAAATAACTTTAAGCTTTTTGGCCAAGTTTTCAATTTCATAATTCTGACATCCCAACTACATTGCCAAGCACAAAATCTAAGCAAAGGCTAAACCATTGTGATGGTGACGGCTGAAGCAACTTGGGGCTAATGAACCTTAATCCTTCCAAGTATCCTTCAGTAAATCATGTGTCCTATCTTGGACTAATGCAGTAGGGTATCTCTCCCCAGAACATAGCTGCTAGCCTTGTCTCCCTATGCCTGATCAAATGATAAGAAAATAGCACAGTGTAGGTCCTTGTTGACTGACGGTTAACAATTAGAATCTAAGAATCTCCCTTTGGAGAATTTTTGATAAGTAGAATCAGCTGACTGATCTATCCAGGCTGGAATTGACCAAAGGTTATTAAGCTGATTTGGAAAAACTTCTCAAGGTATTTGTGGGCTCAAATCTAGTTGCTACTCTGATTAGATTAGGGTTATGTTATCTCTCACTAGTCTCCAGCCAACTTATTTTCACGTCTGCATAGTTCAACAGAACAGATGTTGGGTTTGAAGTCAGAGGACCTGTGTTCAAATTCTGGTTCTGCCACTTGCTACCTGTGTGATCTTGGGCAAGTTTTTGGACCTCGATTTTTGTAATCTGTAAAATGAAGAATTTAGATCAGATGGCTTTTGAGATCTCTCTCTAACCCTAAATACAGTTCTCTCTGCTCTCCTGGCCCATCCCCTCGTTATCTAACTACACAGTAGATATCACAATAACATTCACTGAATAAATGAATGAGGCCTCCTATTACAGTGGATAGAGAAGGGCACCATCTTGGAATCTAGAAGACTTTGGTTCACATCATGTGTCTGACATTTCCTAACTGTGAGACCCCCAGCAAGTCATTTCTTGATGTCCCAAGCCAAGTGTCTAAACTGCAAAGTTAGCGTCAATTAGCACTGGCATCAGGAATTTCCTCATTGGGAGTTCCCTTTACCAGTGAAATCACAGGTCTGGCTAAGGAAAAAAAATAATATAATGATGCTATGAGCCTACCCATTGTGCAATAAAAGACAAAAAGCTTTTTCCTCTTCTAGTGCTGCCATCTGGTGGCATAAGAAGTACCAGCCATAGGCAAGTGTTAAATCCATTTGGGGGTTTATAAGGGAGGAAGGAATTGGGGCTGCGGTGTGCAAGAGCAAAGGCTTTGTAAACAGCCTATGAGGGGAGCGATCAGGTATTGTAGGGACAGCAACATTAGCATGGCAAATAAGTGCCTAACATGAATTTGGGAACTTAGATCAAACCAGTCTGAATAAAGCAATTTTCAAATCTGTTTTTTTTTTAAATCCAATTTTATTTGAAATTGGCTGGCAGCCTTTGCCAGGTATTTCCAAGCTGGGTATTAACCTTTTGCTCATTCATTCAGTTAATAGTCAATAAGCATTTATTAAGTCCCTATGTAGCAGGCACTATGCTAAACACTAGGAAAGCAAAGAAAGACAAAAAGAGTCTCTGCTCTCAAGGATCTCATCATATAATGGGAGAGGACATGAAAATACAAACAAGCTACGTATAGGACAAATCTGGGATAATCAATAGAAGAAAGGCATCAGCATCAAGGGGGACAGTAGAGAGGGAGATCTTGTAGGTAAGATGGTAGAATTTTAGATGGGACTTGAAGGCAGCTAGAGAAATGAAGAGGTGGAGATGATGATGGAGAGAATTCAGGCATGGAGGGAGGGAGGAGATAGCAAAAAGACCTGGAGTCAGGAGATGGAGTATTTTGTGGGAGAAACTCAAGGAGTGGGGTGAGAGTAGGGAGGAGAGGTTGAGATTGTGAAGGGCTTCACATGCCAGAAGACTGTGTATTTGATCCTGGAGGCTATTAGGAAGCCACTAGAGTTGATTGAAGAGTGAGATGGCATGGAAGACTCATCTGAAAGCTGAGTGAAGGATGGATTACAATGGAAAGAAGGAGACTGAACAGAAGGTTAGTTTAATACTCCAGGAGTGAGGTGAGGAAGACCTGAACCAAGCAGTGTCAGAGAAGAGGATGTATGAGAAATGATACGAAGGTAAAATTGACAGACCTTGGAAACAGATTGAGTATGCAGGGTGGAGTAGTGTGGAGTAAAGGAAGATATCTTTAAGTCAGGAAGTTTAGGGAGAATAATGGTGCCCTTGATAGTAACAGGAAGACTTGGAAAGGGGGAGAGTGTAGGTGGACAGATAACGATTCAGTTTAGGATGTGTTGAGTTTAAGATGTCTACAGGACATCCATTTGGAGATATCTAATAGGCAGCTGGAGATCAGGAGAGTGTTTAGGGCTTGATCAGTAGATCTGAACCATGATGATTGAATTCATGGGAGCTAATGAGATCCCTAAGTGAAGTAGTATAGATAGAGAAGAGGAGAGAGCCCAGGACATCCCAGCCTGTGACCTAGATGAAGATCCAGGGAAGCTGATTGAGAAGGACTAGTCGAAACCACAACAGAGGGATGTTACAGAAATATAGAGGTGGGCTTTCAAGGCAAAGAGGGTGACACACTCTCAAAGGCTTCAAAGAGGTCAAGAAGAACAAAGACTGAAAAGAGGTCTTTAGGTTTGACAAGATATTCACTAGTGAGAGCAAGATTGGTCATATCATGTGATAAGAGGGACAGAGAGGGACATTGTGGAGCCAAACCAATTCACCAAGGTGTCAAGATGGGGGAAGAGGGGAATGGCTAATGTAGGATTGATAGAGTGGGAGAAAACTGAGGGGTGGAGAAATTGGAGGTCATAATGAGGGCAAAGAGAGCTGAATTAACGTGATTAAAGGGATGTCTAGTTCGTAAAACATGGAAGTGGTGCATGTGTGGGGTATGGCAAGGTTAAGAGCATGATCATTTGTGTGTAAGGTGGGGTGGAGGGGCAGGTCAACGTGAGACAAGTCGAACTAGGAGGTTAGGATTTGAGGGGCAATATTGTACGTTGGAGTCCCTTAGCATGGGGGTAGTACTTAGAGAGGAGAAAGACTTAAGCCTAGGCACTGAACTCTGGGGAAAGAAAAACCATGCTGGAAGCCAAGAGACATTTACCTTCTATCTCCTGCTGCACTTAGAGGGAAAAGGAAGAGGAAAGTTGGTGGGGAGGAAGACTTCCTGCTGGGCCAACACCTGCCTTATCTCCAGCCTTTGGAGAGCAGAGGAGTAATGAAAAGGAAGCCCCTGCCTGACCATGTGCCTGATCTACAGTCTCCTCTGGGATAAATGTCCTCACACCTGGTCATAGCTCACACATCCCAATGGTTCTGAATTCCTGTAGGTCATCATCCAAACCTCATTCTCTATCCTCCACCCCATGCCTTATTGCCATCCCCTAAATCTTCCCATCCCAAAGCCCCACCCAAATTCTACCCAGCCCTTCTAACATGCCCTGAAGAATGCTTGTTTCATTGGCAACAAACTTCCCTGCATTGTAAATCTTTTCCTCTCTCACTTGGAACGTCCCTCTTCTAGCAGTCACTGCTCTGATGATACAGCCTCACTATTCACCCTTTCCAGTTCTGGCTTATTTTCACTCATTCCCCTGGGCTCATTGGTCAAGGAAGGGAAATTGGAATACTCTTTGCTCCCCATCTTCACTTCTGGGTTTTCCCCCTATCTCTTATTATTCAATATACTCTCCTCCTTTGAGACTAACACAATTCACAATTATCATTCAAACAAAAACCTGATACTTGTTGGTCAGAGACCTTCATGTCACTGCCTTCCTCCATGAATTTAGTACCTGGCTCACTATTTTTCTCTTCCCCTCAACTTCTGCCCTTACACTAGTGGACTTTACCACACAATAATGACTCTCCCTCAAAAACCCTAACTTCTCATTTCCTCAACTCACTCATGTCAAATGACCTCAGGTGCACACAGAAATGAGTTTTATTCCTGATTTTGCTACCACCCACACTTTACCTCCATGTTCAAGAATTCCAGAATCTAACCATATTCCTCCCTCTGCCTTCCCTTACCAAATTCTACTCTTCCATACTGTGACCTCCAACTATCAAGCCCTCTTCTCTCCCAGGGCATCCCCTCTGCATTAGCCACACTCTTCTTTTCCCCATCCTTAACCCCTTGACAAGCCAATTCAGTTTTACCAATTTATTTTGCCCTTCCATGCCTCAGCCTTGAAATATGTCACCTTCACTCTCACATATGTGCTGAATAAAGGTGGAGAAAATCATGCAATCATTCTGACTGGATCCACTGCAAATTTGTTACTCAACATCAGTTGGACCTTCACTGCTACTAAGGAATCCTACTGTATCTCCCTTAACAACTCACCACCCCACTCTTCAGAGACTCTTCCAAAGCTTTGTACCTGTCCTCAAATCTCCCATGGCTTCTCCTCCCCCCACCCTCTTGGCTGAGAACCATGCTTCACGTTATTCAGAAGAGGCGGAGGCTGTGACTCCCTCTTCTCCCTTCTTCCTCATCCTGTATGACTCCGGTGCCATTTTACCCCACCCATTTCACATGAAAAGGTGACCTTACTCTGTATGGGGCTAACCCCTCTCCCTGCACAAATGATTCATTTCCATCACATCTACTGTAACAGTCTCTCACATCTTCAATGGCCGTTATCTGGCTCCTTTCTTCCTGCCTACAAACATGCTCATGTCTCCTCCATCCTGAAAAAACCTTAACTTGACCCTCCTTACCTGTTAATTATCCTATTTTTCTTCTGCCTTTTGTAGCTAAACTCCTCAAAAGTCTGTCTACAACAGGCGCCTCTACCTTCTCTTAACCCCTTACAATGCAGCTTCCAACCTTATCATCCCACCGAAACTGTTCTCTCCAAAGTTACCAGTGACCTTAGTTGCCAAAGCCTTTTCTCAATCCTTATTCTCACTGACCTCTTTGTAGCCTTTGACACCACTGATTTCTCTCTCCTCGAGACTCTCTCCTCTCTAGGCTTTCAGCACACCTTTCCCTCCTACCTATTTGCTCCTTCTTTGTGTCTTTCTGGATCCTCTTCTGGATGACACCCACTAAACACGACTCTGTCTGAGGTCCTCTTCTGATCTTCCTCTATACTGCTCTGGGTTTACTGACCATCTCTATGATTCTCAAATAAACCTATCCAACTTCTCTGCTGACCTCCAATCTTATCTCCAACTAACTGCCTTTCAGACATCTCACAGTGGATGGCTAGTAGACATCATAAACTCAACATATCAAAAAACGGAACTCATTACTTTTCCCCCCAAGACCTCCCCACAGTTCTAATTTCCCTATTACTGTAGAAGGCAAAAACCACCCTCCTAGCCTCTCAGGTTCACAATGTAGGAGTCATCTTTGACTCTTATCTTGTCTCCCTTTCCCTCACAATCTGGTGCCAAGGCCTATTGTTTCATTTGTGTAACTCCTCCTGAACACGGACCCTTCTCTCCTGACACTGCAGCAGGCCCTTACCACCTCATACTGCAATAGGTGCTGGTGGGTCTGCCAGCCTCAAGCACCTCCCCACTCTAGTCCATCTTCCATTTAGGCAAAAAAGTGATTTTCCTGAAGTGCAGGTCTGATCAGGTCCCACTCGCCCTACTAATTAAAACTCTAGTGGCTCCATAGGGCCTCCAGGATTGAATACAAAATCTTGTTTGGCGTTCAAAGCCCTTCACAACCCAGTTCCTAACCTCCCACTCTTTTTTACATTTAGGTCTCCCCTCCCCCCTTACTCTTCTATCCAGTGATAACAGACCTCCTGGCTGTTCCACACACAAAATACTTCATCTCTCAGCTTGTTTGTGCTTCTCTGGCCACCCCCCCCCCCCGCCTTCCCCATGCCTGGAATTCTCTCCTTCCTCTTCTTTGCCTTCTGGATTCCCTACTTCATCCTTCAACTAAAATCTCATTTTCTATAGGAAGCTTCTCTAAACCTCCTTAATTCTAGTGGCTGACAAACTGATATGGTCTGTTCATTGTATTGAATACATCAGTGTTCCAGCAGTATGCTGGGAGAAAGCAAGCTATGGTAATATGAGTGGGTTTAAGTGCTATTATTTGTGAAAAAAAGTGGCAATATAAAATTCCTTCTTTGGTAACAGTATATGATAAGAGGCTTTCTCAAAGGCCTTGGCACATAAGCCTAGAGTTCTGGGTCCCAATCCCAGCAGGAACACCAGAGTCTGATGATCTTGGGCACACCACAATCTGTGTCTCAAGCCACTCCTAGAAGGCACCTAGTCCAACCCCTACATTTCACAGATGAGCAGCCTGAGGCCGAGGGAGAACAAGCGACTTCCTCTAAACTTCACAGCTGGCCTTTGGCAGAGCTGAAAGCTAAGGTTTGCTGCACCACATCTCTGCTCAATCTCCCAAGTAAAAGATGTATCACTGGTACAAGTTCCAATGCTCCTTTGGATCTATACAGACTCAAGAGGTGGACTATGGCACCCTGAAGTCTGAGGAACTTGGCTTTTCTGCATAAAAAGGTGGGGAAGAGGGTGGGAGGAAGGAGCATGGATTGATTGTATTTAGTGCAAATCAAGTTTGTGCAGAAGGAAATCCTTTAATCCTGAAATAGCAATTTGGGGAGCTAGAAATCACAGAAAAAAAAAAACCACACAGAAATGAAGTGGAAGAAAAAGGCACCTTTTCAACATACAAATTACAAGGATTAGACACAGGTAGGTTGTACCATATTGCTTTTGTATACAAATACTGTAAAAACAGAATAGTTTGTTGAAAGGACTTCTAACTGGCTAGTGTGAGGTCTAGTGATGTGTCAATAGTTATAAAATGTCTTTTAGGGTGAACGTTTACATATCCAGATTAGGAAAACCAAGTCTGTTACTTTAGCTCTTGGTTAGAACACAGAGTTTTGTTTCATCAAATGATGGTATTGGATTTAAAAAAAGTATTCTATCGGGGGCAGCTAGGTGGCGCAGTGAGTAGAGCATCGGCCCTGGAGTCAGAAGGACCCGAGTTCGGATCTGGCCTCAGACACAACGCACACACAAATAAAAACCTAGCCGTGTGACCTTGGCCAAGTTACTTAACCCCATTGCCCTCCAAAAAAAAAAAAAAAGGCAAAAAAAAAGTATTCTATGGTACTTAACAAGTGCCACTAGGTTTGGGGATCCAGTATACCCACTGAGGACTGAAGGGGATGTCTGGTTTGGGAGGAGACTCGAGGTGGTAGGTGCAGGGATGATAAGTTCCTTGGCAAGAGGAATGAGTCTGGTTCTATTGGGGGAGAGGAGGAGGAGGGCATAATTAGGCTAGACATAAAGAAAACCACCCTAACAATTACTCCTATATAAAATGAACATGGACTATCTCAAGAACTAGTTTTTCCTCATTTGGTATCTTTAATGGCTGAACTGGGCACAATGGTATGTACCTGTAGTCTTGAGCTACCTGGGAGACTGAGGCTGGCATACCTCTTGATCTGGGGAATTCTAAGAAGCTGTGGGCTGGGCTGAGTGCCTGTGCAAAGCAATGGCATCAATATGGTGAGGCCCTGCAAGTGGGGACTGCCCTGCTGCCTAACGAGGGATGAACCAGCCCAGGTTGGAAAGGGTGCAAATACAGCCCCCCTTGCCAATCAGCAGTGTGATGGACCTGCGAGTAGCCACCATACTACCATACTTCTAGTCTCAGTAAGACAGGAAGACCCAGTCTAGGATCCCTTGTAGGAAGGCAAGGCAGTTGTGTTATCTAGGGCAGGTGCGTGCCACTGCAGCCCTCCTGTGGTGGTTTTCATGTTTTTAATGGATGATCTATTATTTCTACTGGGGAAGCTTCAATGGATAAAAAAGCTAGCTATGGATGCCCCTCCTTCTTAGCTACAGGCCAACACCAAAGCTAGGTGGGAGCTGGGAGTAGGTCTGAAAGGGAGGCAGAGAAGCGGGAAGAGGGAGAGTGAGGAGGGGGATACAAGAAACAGAGTGGGTGGGGTTTACAGACTGGATCCGGAAACTGCTTCTACTGTAGGTGGTTTTCTTCCCATCTATTTTATTTGAGGAAAAAAGGGGAGACTGATTTTTTTCTTTTCAGGGAAGGCAGCAGCCACAGCATATCTACATTCTAGTACACTCCACTCTTTACTGTTGTATCCCCCTCCCCCAATGTAAATCTCTTCCTGGCTCGGGGACTCTGTAAAAACTCCCTATGTCAAGGGTTCTTCACCGTTTTCTGGGCTGTGGACTTCTTTGGCAGTTTGGGGAGTTCTATGGACACCTCAGAACAATGTTTTTAAGCACATAAGATAAATACAGTGTTACAGGTGAAGCAATTATACTGAAAGTAATTAAAAGTTTTTTCAAGTTCATAAACTGCTCCAGAAGTAAGCACAAGCATCTATAATCAAATGCTAATAAATGCAGTAACCATGCTAATGTCTCCAACACATCAAGAGCTTGTTTTCAACAGAGCTGACCCTCCTTCTTTTGGAAATACCAGGGGATATAAAAAGAATGTGGTCCCAAGCCCAGCCTGGCTCCCGTAGTGCCCGCTGTTCCTTCCCTCACTTCTTAAAGGAGATGGCCCCTTTTCCCAAGCCTGGCAGATGGAGGACATGAGCAGGGTAAAAGCAAAGAGAGCAGGGCAATGCAAACCAGGCTCTGGCTCTGTTTTTGTCATCTCACAGCCTCCCCAACCTTCACATCCCCAAGTAAAGAGACACATTCCACTGGCCAATGCCTGCATTCTGTAGTGTAGCTTGGTTTTATTTGTCCACAAATAGTTCAAAAAAATTACAAAATACTCAAATGGAGAGAACACAGAAGTCACGATTTCTGGGTTTCTACTCTGTTTACACTGTGTTATCTCATGGCAAACTACTCATATGTACATTAAGCTTCCAGATATATATAAATGTAGCAAATCAGAGTGGACACTGCATGTGAGGCCGCAAAACAAGAAGCTCGACCTTGACAACATTGAACAAGATAGGTTTGAAACACAAAACAAAACAAAACAAAAAATAAACCTGAAACTTCAACTGAAAAGAGGGTGAATGAATCCCAAAGGAAACCACGTGTCCGGGTCACTGTAAAAGGGCATCCAACACAGCAAGATGGCTCCTGGGGCCATTGTCAAGAAGCTGTAGTTAATCAGCTAATTTATTAGAATAAATCTCCGTGTTTCACCTTGGGATGCTGGCGGCATGGAGACTAACACACAATCAATAAAATGCTGAATTGAAAAAGGAAACCCATGACATCTTAAAAACAAAAGATTAAAAATCACTGAACTCTCTTTTCTTTGGGAGAATGGGAAATAAGAGGATAAGAGGGAAGAAAGCAGAATTAATTTAACAGTCACCATCTTAGATCCCAAAGGAAAAAAAGACATGTGAAACAAGGGATGGAAGAGGTGGCAGTCCAGTGTTCTTAATTTTCCCTAGATTTTGAGGTGGACTTGTTCCATTAAAAATTTAGGAGAAAATGTGTGCACAGCAGGTCAAGACACTCTGCTAGTATCATCAGATTAGCCCCTGAAGGCCCTGTCCCTGACTGGCCACTTCTGACTGCGAATGAGTTAGCCAAGGAACATCTACCACTAAGCAGCTGAGGGTTAAGGCAGGCATGGAATGAGAGAAAAGAAAAGCAAAAAACTCTTTCAACAGAAACAACCCACTAAGCCCAACTGAAATCCAGGCTATTAACACACGGCTATAAAGAAGCTGGAATCGCCCCATGCAGGTTTTACTCCAGAACTGAAGTGGAGAGAATAACTCTACCCAACAGCATTGCTGCTTTCTGTATCAGAACATTGGCTTTTGTTCCTGCCAGTCAAAGTGGCGTGAGCCCTGGGCATGTTGTGTATCCCTTAAGAGCCTGAACGATTAACTACAAGTTCATCTACCATAGTCCAAGAGAGTCTTATGACACGACCACCACATAGAACAGTTTAAACGGCAGAGATATAGCCCTCAAGAGTTTGAGAGAAAAAGAACGGAACAAGTTTTGCACCAGTGGAAAACATGGTCAGCAGATGCAGACATCCCCTGGACCTCCCCAACCCTTGGCTTCAGTAAAAGTGCATTATATGAGCAAAATGATACAAATGGAGGGAGGTGATCCTATATAGCTTTATATGCTATATATACCTATATATGCTTCAAAAAGCTGCATCACCTGACCTTTTTATTGCCCAGAGATAAAAGACAAGCCACAAAAGGCTCTCCAAGTCTGATCTGGGTTATCCCATATAGGTCAGCTGCTCCTGAGTCAAAAAAAATGCAATGTTGCCTACCATCCGCTTATCTTATTAAATCCAAGGTCCTGACTCACCCAAATGTAGTCCATACCTATGGCAATAAGGCTGTTCCCAAGGAATGTGGGAGTGGCAATTAAAAATTCCAATGTGTTGGCATTTTAATTGTGTAATCTACCTAAAAAAAGAACTCAAACATAGCCTGTCTTTCAAATACTAAGTTGTTTGAATTATATATATATATATATACACATATATATTATATGCATATAATATATATGCACACACATATATTTGGATTACATAGTATATTTATGTATATAGGTATATATGTGTATGTGTATATGTGTACACACACACACACACAGGTACAGGTACATACACACACATGTTTTTGGTACCAAATCCCACACTGTTTATGAAACTTCAAAGGGAAGTTCTGGAAAGTCAGTTCATTTAACATATCAAATGTGTGTGCTAAATTCTTAAGCCTACAGACATGCATGCATGCGTCCACGCACATATGCGCCCATGCGTGCATACACGCCTTATCCCTCAGAGAAAGAGAATGAACAGCCATTAACACCAAGGCAAATAAAGCAGATTTAATTCCTACACTCCTGGTGCAAAGGGAAGAGGTTTCAGAGGATGTCTGCACCATTGGCCAAGAATACTCCCGAAACCAAACCAAACCAAAATTACAATCAAGGAAAAACATGGAGAAACAGCTTGTGACATTATCCCTGCAAACCCTGTGATGATCACTGCTGCCATCAAATCAAATCCCAAGCTTTTGCCCATTTTAAATTAGTAACACCCATCTTTTCCCTTTAATTAAAGGGATAATTTTATATATATATATTTTTTTTTATTAAAAAATCAACTCTTGTCAATAGCTGGTAGGAATTCACGATTAGTGATGTGGCTGGAAAAAAATATATCAGAATAGTAGTTTGTGGAAGAAAAAAATGGTTGTTTCTGTTTTAAAATTATTATATTTACAGACTTAAAAAGCCATGCTGCAGAACTGAGCTCTCTGTCAAATTATGAAGATTTCCTACAATGTATTAAAATAAAAGTAGATTTTTATTATAGTTCTTGGGTTCCAAACTCATATGCCATCACCTATCTGCAATCCTGGTGTCTGTTTTTGTTTATTTTTAAAGAATATGTCTAACGGTCTCTGCACGCACAGTGACAAGTGTGAGCTGGATTCTAGCACCTACTGTGAAATTGAGGAAGGAAAAGAAAACATGAAACCAAATGCCAAGACTGCAGGCAAGATTTCTGAACGTTGCCTAGTCCAGGACTCACTCAGCTCCTGAGGAGGCTGTCATGCAGGGAGACCTGAATCAGCCCGGAGGCATCCTCTCTACCAAGGAACACTAGTATGCTGGGAAGTCTTCAGTTGCGGGTTGTTTTTTTTTAAATAGATGAAGAAATCTTCAGAAGATATTCTCTTTGCTTTTGTAGCTCCTACTGTATGTAAAAAAATCCCATCTCTTCCCCTTGACCTGGGGATTCCGCTGTTAACAAATAAATAACTTCTTATAACTGCTTGTCACCTTCTTTCTTCAGTCGACTAAAAGAGAGAGAGAGGGAGAACATCTTAGCCTCAGGCCCATGCAGGCTATGTGGTGACCTTACAAGGGACTGGAGTTGGCCGGGAAGTCAAGATTACAAGATGATTTCTCCAGCACAGAAAACCCCAGGCTTTACTCAGGTGACCTTTTTACCTTCCTGAGCACTTGAGACACTAGGGAGTGCCCACTGGCCTAACATTCCCCACCATGGAGTGAATGCTACAGGGAACCCCACAAGGTTAAGCAGACACAAAAGGCCTCCTAGTTAACTGCCAATCAGGTCAACAGAAAGCATTTGCAATATTAATTCCATACAAGTCAATGAAGTGCATGGACCTTGGGGATGGAGGAAGTCTTTAGAATCAATTAGAGACAGAAGACCTCTTTTAATTAAGACAACAGGAACTCTGCTCTACTGCTTTTACTCTAAGCTCAGTATAGGGCTTGGGGTGGGTGGGGGGAATCCTGGGTGCTATTCAAAGGTTCAAAGCCAGGAAAGGAGCTGGCAGCAGCATTTAGCCTGGCTAACTCTAGGAGGTGGGGCTGTGAGCAGCATCAGCTTAGAAACAGGAGGTCCTCACCTGTAATAATCTTCCTGACTTGGTAAGTGTCCACCATGCATGTGGGGGTGGCCATGGAGCCACTGCTGCTCCATGGCCAGTCTCTGCAGCTCAGCAGACTGAGCATGCATGGCCTGTAGCTGGTGAGCCGCCGACATTGGAGGTGGGATGGCACCAGGCAGGTCACGTGGATACGGGGTACCTGCCACATAAGGACAGTTAGTTACTTTTTAAAAATGGACTTCTTTCATCAGTGCATGGCTCATAGTTAACTAAATGTTTGTTGACTGTTCCATTTGAAGGAATGAAATGGTAAGTACTGGGAATAAAAAAAGAGCAAAACCCATCCCTGCTTTCAAGAAGCTTACAATCTAACGGGGAAACAAAAACAACTATGTACAAGTAAGATAAACACATGATAATTAAAGAGGGAAGGGACTAGCATTAAGGGGGACAGGCAAAGTCTTAGTGCAGAAGATGGGATTTGAGCTGAGAGAAGACAGGAGAGAGAGAACAAGAGAGGGAGAATTCGAGGCATGGTGGACAGGCAGTGTCACTGAGTCACAAAGTGCATGAAAGGAAGTAAGGTGTAAAAGACTGGAAAGATAGTAAGGGGCCAGATTAGAAAGGGCTTTAAAGTCCAGAAGAGTTTGATCTAATATTTAATCCCAGAGACAAGAGGGAAGCACTCAAGTTGAAACAGGATTGTGACATGATCAGACCCATACTTGGGGTTGATCAATCTGACAGGTGAGTGGAGGAGATTTGAAGCAGGGAGGCCAATTAGAAGTGAGGTGATGATGGGGCGGCTAGGTGGCGCAGTGAATAGAGCGCCGGCCTTGGAATCAGAAGGACCTGAGTTCGGAGCCGGAGCCGGCCTCCGACACCTAATACGCACAAACAAAAACCTAGCCGTGTAACCTTAGGCAAGTTACTTAACCCCAATTGCCCTAAAGGGGCAACTAGGTGGAGCAGTGAGTAAGAGCACCGGCCTCGGAGTTGGGATGACCCGAGATCAGATCCGGCCTCAGAAAATGAGCACCCACACATAAATAATGACTAGCCGTGTAACCTTGAGCAAGTTACTTAACCCCAATTGCTTTAAAAAAAAAAAAATTTAAAAAAAAAAGAAGTGAGGTGATGGCCAGGAGTTGAGGAAGGTCTATGCCAGAAGGGGGCATACACAAGAGGGGGCATGAAGGTAGAATGACAGAATTTGACAAGTCAAATATGAAATTGAGATTGCAAGTCTGGGTGACTGGGAAGATGATGGTGCCCTCCACAGTAATAGGAAAGTTAGGAAGAAAGGAAGATTTGGAGGGCAAGATAATGAGCTCAGTTTTAGAGATGCTGAGCTCAAGATGTTCTAAAAGGCATCTGGGAGATAAGAGACTGGAGGTCAGAGGGGTTAGGGCTGGACAAATATATCTGAGAATCATTTGCACAGACAATGGATTTCATGGAAGCTAAGAACAATAAATGAAGTAATATAAAGGAAAAAAAGTCTATAAAAGCAGAGTATAGAATTTTTAAGCTGGTTTAGAATAGGTAAGTCCACATTCTTCAGACCCTGCAAAAAAGTATTCCTCAAGATTGCTGGAATACCTTCTGGTGTTATAGAGTGACCCCCTCCCCCTGACAGAGCCACCAGGGTCTTACAAGATAAGGGAGATGTCCACAATATATGGGATCATCATAACTACTCCCATATCCTTACTGAACATGAATATAAAATCAGAGTCAAGGTCACGAGGAGAGCACCAGAGCTCAAGCCTTGTGATTCTACCTCTGAGTATCAAAATGCATCCTGTCTATCAGTACGTGTAAGACAACTTTTGAACAAGCCTTTTGCAAACACATACAAATGAGAGTTCTCACCGAAAACTGGATGTCGAAGCATCTCATGTTCATGGGGTGGCTGTCCAAGCAGTGGGTTGGGGAGAGTGCCAGGGGGATAAGGGAACCGGGCCAGGTGTGGGCCAGCTGCCAACGGGTCTACCAGTGGGTGCACAGGACCTGCTGAACCTAGAAAATGGATAAAAAATAGAAGGAAGTGTCTTATTAGCAACTTAGTCAACATTTGTTTTTGTTATTATTATGACACATAATAATAAGCATCATTTGCACAGGTTGGCCTTTTGTTACCACTCTCAGGAGTTAGCCCTCTCTAAAACCATTCCTCTGCCAATCCAGTGGGAAGTGATATTTGCTTGCCCAACAGCTGTAAATAATTGTTATTGCAACAATCTCTAACTTTTAAGTTTATTCAGTAAGGGGAATTATGTAGGAGGGAGGAATATCAGAGTTGTAGGAAGAAAAATAGGAGGGAAAACCCCTTCAGCAAGAGCACCTTCCTGGGTTCCCAGCCTGCCAGACACCAGGGAAGATGGCTCATCTGAGTTATGTTTGGCAGGTACCTCCTGTGAGGAGAAGCCTTCACTTCAAACACCTGGATCAACAGACACCCCAGCTGCCAGCTCTGGCTGCTTCCCAACCCCTCTCTCAGGTGACTGAGGTCTGATACCTCCCAGCTCAGACCATCCTGTCAGTCCATTCAGCTTCTGTCTGGGGTGACAACTGTGGTCTTTCATGTTTGAATCTTGTCTGGGCTGCAACTAAAGGCACTGGACAGACCTCTTTCATGGAGCAGAACTAAGGTGACCCTTAAGGGGCATGACATAACCAGAATATCTAGTTAGCTGGTGCCGATCTTGGGAAAAACTTCAGGCATCTATGGCACTTCCCTGGCCTGCACAGGCCCTGCTGCCTATCTTTCCTGGGCAAACTGGAGTGCAGCTTTATGTGTTCCTCTCTGACTCTCTCACCACCTCAGCCTGGGGAAGCCACACACCATAAAGACGAGCTATGCAAATACTGACCTACTTACTGGAGCACAACAAACACGACATACTCATGAGCCAGACCCTGAGCCAGGCTCAGCTCAGTCCCACTGTGCTCACTAAGGCTGTTTCTGGAAAGGCTTTGGTCAGTTTCTTTGGTCTCTCCTGCTTGTACACAGAGGCCAGGTACTTGTGGGCTCTCCTTTCCCCTCTCTCCCCTCTCTGTCTTCCCTGCCATCATCTCTCTCTTCCAATCACTTTCCTCTGTGTACTGCCCGAAGCCAACCACCCTTTCACACATTTCCATGGTGCTTGTGACTAAAAAGGTTTCCCAGCATGCAATCTGCTGCCTCCAAATCCCACACGGGTCTCTAATGACTCCTCTACTTTGTGACATCTACTGACTCCTTCTGGTCTACAAAAGGTCCTTTTCCTATTCTGACTTTACAAGTCATGGTTAGCCTGCAGGGAAGTCTTCTACTTCTTTGTGATCAGCAAGTGAAATAAACTGATGAAGTCCTTACAAGCTTTCCCTGGATTTAGGATAGATAAACGCTTCTGTTTTATTCCTAGTTCTACAAAGATTCCCACCCTAAAGATATACCTTGGACCTACTCCAACCCCACCATCTAAAAGCACCCTTTCCACTGACTATCGTATCTTCATCTTGTTTGTACATAAGTTGTTTTCACACAAGTCTCCCTCATAAGGCTGTGAATTCCTTGAAAGCAGGACCAGCTTCTGCCTCCTTTGTATTCTCCAGGGCCTAGCAAACCATAGGTGCTGAATAATTGCTCCCTGACTGATGCAAACAAAAGCCCACACTTTCACTTACAATGTTTCCAGTGCTTTGCAACAGGAGTTCCAACTCCAAAGGAGAGGCAGGCCATTTGTAATGTATTTGCTTAAGCTGCAAAGAGGGTAGGGACTGGCCTAAATTTCCCATCTTCCCCATGCATATACTTGGTGCTCTGAACAAAGTAGGCATTTATATCATTTCAGGTTATGAGGCAGGGCTCAGAACTGGTGGGCACCATCATACTATTGATCTGGCAGCTGAGGGACCGCTTCCACCCATGAAATCACACATCACTGGAGTACACAGGTCCCACCTGCTGTGCCTGCAAATGGCCACCTAATTATACCTTAAGAGCCCTAGAAGACCTGAAAGAAGTGATGACCAAGTTCAAGTTCTTCTTAGCATTTCTTCCACTGGTGGCTATGGGGCAGGAAATCTTATAATAAAGACAGGGCCCAAGTCTCCCCCACCCCATGTCCCCAAGTGCAGGGCTCTGATTTCCACACTTCATCTCACTGGGGCAACAGGTCAGTTTGTTGCTGCCAGCCTCTCCAACCTTCACCCCCAACTCAGAGGGGCCAGGGATCACCAATTCAAAGGGACCAGGACATTCAAGAGAAAAGACTCAGAAATATCCCAGAATAAAGAGCTGCATGTGCAACTGGGATTCTTGGCACTGATACTGCTGGGCTGGGTGGGAGTGATGTCTTCATGTAAATTCTCACTAAATAAGAAGTTAGTCTCTGAACATTCTGTAACTACTATCATGTTTCTTCATTAGCACATGCCTTTCAATGCTTCCTGGGGCCTCTGTTTTTCTAGAACAGTTTCTTAAACTGGGGCCCCTGAACTTAAAAAATATATTTTGATAGCTGTTTCAATATAACTGGCTTCCTTGGCAATCCTATGTGTATTTTATTTTATGCATTTAAAATCTTACTCTGCAAAGGAATCTGGAGGCTTCCCTAGACTGCCCCAGGGGCCCAGGCCACTCACAAGTTAGCTCCCTGCTCTAGAGTAACTGAGGACACACAATCATGGCCAGGGAAAGCTGGAAGGGACCATTTAATCCAGTTTCATTTCACAGATGAGGAATTTTAAGGTCCTCAAAGTGACTTGTCCAATGAGGCAGCTGGGGGGATGCCAAAGTACACAAAGTGCAAGGCTGAGAGTCAAGAAGACCTGAGTTCAAATCTGGCCTCAGATACTTTCTAGCTATGTGACCTTGGGCAAGTCACTTAACTACTGCCTGGCTCGGTTTCAGGTTTCTACCTCAAGTGGTCACTGAGAAGATCAGAGAATTATCAAACACTGAGCATGCTTCCTGGCACACAGTAGGCCTTCTAGCAATGCATAGTCCTTTTGGCAGGTCATACAGTATCAGACTTGAGCTTGGAGCCTCTTACTTCAGAGTGCCTAGTTGCAGAGGGGGCAACAACACAGGTTCTTCCTCAAGCTTTAACAAGGGGAGTGCCCTCTATAGGCCTATGCAAATAAGCTGAGCCAAGGGTCAAAGGCCTACAGCATCTGTCATTATGCCTCATAGCCCAAAGTTTGGAAATGGGGGTAGAGGAGGCCCTAAGAAGAGAGACTGAACGAAGGGCTCACATGCATGCAGACACACACACACACACACACACACACACACACACACACACACACACACACACACACACACACACACACACACACACACTCTCTCTCACACTCTCTCTCTCTCTCTCTCTCTCTCTCTTCCTCCCTCCCATCAGAGGCTCCGGTATCCAGTGGGGCTGGAGAACACAGTCCTGGGGTTCTCTGTAATTTTGTATACTAAGTCAAGGAAAGCAAAGGTAAAAAGCTAGATGAGGAAAGCTCTGAGGAGAGCAGCCGTCATCTTGAGTGCTTCAGTGTTAATGATGCCCCTGCTCAGTCCTCTCCAGCCCTGGCTCCTCTGCTTGGTCAGGCTGGCTAGCCCTGCATCGCTGTAAGAACTTTCTATGGAGTGTGTAAGGACTCAAGAGTTGGGAGGATTCCCCAAAGTACCCTTTCCCCATCAACAGCTCACAAAGAAGGCCTGTTAAGAGACAGCAACTTAGGCAGCTCTGGAAACTTCTTGTTGGTACAAGCTAGTCCTCTCCTTAGAGCTTACATCTGTCTCTTTACAGTTTTGACATTGTGCTCCCCACTCTGTTCTTCCACCTCACAAGCCTTGGAGTCAGTTCTCATGTGTGTCTTGCCTTGTCCCTCGGGCCCCCAGGTGTAAAGGCCCTTTCTTGGGTCACTGTCCTAGGCTAGAGCCCTGTAGGGGGTCCTAGAGGAAGGATTTCAGAGCATGTGGCTAATTTCTCTTTCAGCACAACAGCTGCCTCGGAGAGCAGGTGTATTGTTGAAGCAGGCCTATGAGTCTGGCCACCCAAAGCCAACGTCTGAGAGCCTTGAAAGACCCTTTTTCAGCTTCTGACCCTCTCAAGAGGTCAATCTCCTTTCCCCACCCACTAGCTCTCCTTGCCCTATGTCCCCTCAGAGGCTCACCTTGATGTAAAGGGTCTTGCTGATGAAGATGAAGATGTGAGTGTATGTGTGAGTGTTGATGGTGATGGGGGGTCACATTAAACATCTGGAGCCGTGCAAGGGGGTCATTAGTCAACGAGGCCATCCGCTCAGCATGGATTCTCTCGGCTGCCAGTCTATCAGGGTAGCTCATTTCAGGCCGCAGCTGGGGACCAGCCAGGGCAAGTCTCTCCCTCTCCAGGGGGTTCAGCCCCGGGTGGAAGGAAGCAAAAGGGTGAGGTCCTGCAGTAGGGGGTATTGTGAGGGCACCATGCCGAGCAAAATGCTCCATGGGGTTGGTGGCTGGGTGCAGGGCATCCAACTCAGGAGGCTTCACCTCAAAGCCTGGCTTCATCCTCTCTCGGAGCTCGCGCTCCCGGATCTCACGCTCCCGGATCTCCCGCTCTCGAAGTTCCCGCTCCCGGATCGTGGGATCCACATTGTAGAGGCCAGGCATGTGATAGGCCAGGAGGGGATCAGTGGGGTTGAGGGGAACAAAGAAAGGATGATTGCGGTTGGTTGGTGACATCACGTGGGGCCGTGCGTATTCACTAAGAGTCCGAAGCGCAGGGGTGTCAGGCCCAATGTATGGGGGCACAGCAGCGATGGTAGTTGGGGGTGGTTCAAAGGACGGTCGCATGTGGGCAGGTCCACTAAGCTGAGAATCGCTAAGTCGGCTTTCATGGGAGGAGCTGGATGCCTTCTGCTGTAGGAAAAGGGAGGAGGAGGTTAACTGACATAAAAAAGTGGGCAGCAGGCTTCCTCGCCCAGGAACACACTCAACATCCTCGAGCCCTGGTAGCTGGCCATGGCAGGGAGAGTCCCACAGAACTACCCTGCATGTGCCAAGCCCAGATAAGGAAAGTCACTGAAGGGGGAAGTGGGGGAAAACCCTGCCTGGGGTCATGGGCACAGGAGGAAGCAGAGGAGAATCTCTTGTGCTGGTCACTCTGCCTCAGTCTACCACGCTTCACCTCCCCTCACCCCCTGCTGCAGCCCCCGAACCACAAAATCAGAAATGTTTTACAAATGAGCCACTGACTTGCCCATCAGATTCCCCCCAATTCCAAGCCCAGAATTCTCTCCAGTCCTTCACCCTGGCTCTACAGGTGGCCAGCCCTGGGATGTGGGCCCTCTGCACGTGGTCTTGGCCACTCAGGCCGGCTGTGGGTTTCTCACAAGGATGATGACTCACCGCAGCTCGCTCCGCCTCTCGTTCTCGCTCCCGCTCGCGCTCCCGCTCCTTCTCTTTCTCCTTTTCTCGCTCCCTCTCTTCTCGTGCTTTCTGTTCTGCCTCTCGTTTGGCCTTCTCGATCGCCTCCTCTCTCTTCTTGGCAAGTTTGGATCCCGACAGGGGCATGAAGTAAAGGTCAGTGCGAGCACATGAGTTGTAGCCCCGGTCCAAGTGTTTGTAGAATCTGAAAGGGACCAAAGACTCCTTAGAGAAGAGAACAGAAGGGTCTGTGAAAGAGGATTTCTCCAGGAGTCAGGGCAGGATCAGACCTCGCTAACAAAGCTAATGCGCCGTCCTCCTCTTAGCTCATCTAAGAAGCCATGAGATTCATGCCTGGCAGGGGAGCTGTGGCTAGTGCTCCCTGGCACCCATCCCATTCACTATTCAGGTTGAACTCAAGCATGCTGGAGGAAGAGGGGAGGAGAAACCGACTGAAGCAAAGCTTTCTCAGTGCTGACCTTGACCTGGTAACTAACTCAGGTCCAGGCTTGCCAGCAGAAGATGGCCAACAGAACCCTCCCCCCTTGCAGGTGCCCTTACCTTGCAGACTGGCTGGCGTGGCTTGGTGTATCCACTACAGTGGGTTCAGGGGAAGGGCTTCGGGGTGGGGGAGGGGGACTTTCAGGCTCCTCTGTTTCATCAGGTGCCTCCTCCTTGATCTGGATGGGTGGGATGGCGCAGGAGGTCACTACAGGGACACTTCCACTCGAGGTCCCAGGCGTGGAACAGGATGGCTGGGATGGAGCACTTGGACCAGATGGGGGGGTAGAGGTGGAAGGGCAGGATGGAGGAGTGATGGGAGGGGGCCCCCCAGGCACAAAGGGGTGCTGAGAAAATGGAGGCTGGGGGGGTACCTGGTGAAGGCCTGAGGGGGGATGGCTAGCTACTGGTGGGAGGCTCTGGCTTTGAGTCAAAACTGGGGGCTGAGCTGGAGATGACTGTAGTGGCTGACTCTGGGGCATTAGCTGTAGAGGAGGTGGGTGAGCTGAGGGGGGGTGATGTGTGGACAGTGAACTTAGGGGTTTCAAAGCAGGAGGAGGTGGCAGGTTGGAGTTCATGGAGAATGGAGAAGGTCCTGAGAGATGAGGTGGGTGCTTGTGGGACTGTGGGGTGGGCAGCTGTGGGATAGGGGTTGTGGGAGGGGGTTTGATGTGAGGCATTGCCATGGGTGCAGGAGGAAGTGGCTGTTCTCTTGGGGGTTGAGGAGGCTGTAGGGATGGCTGGGAGGCTTGGACCTGTAAGGAGCCATGAGGATGGTTAGGAGCTTGTGTTGCTGGGAGTGGAACCTGAGGCTGAGAAGACTGAGGGGCAAGGGGGAAAGGTTGTGGCGGTCCTGGGTGTGGCAGCAGAGGCTGTGCCTGCAGGCTATGAGGTCCAGGGGGCACCTGGCCATGAAGGGGGGGCTGTGGGTGAGACTGGGAAGAGGCAGGAGCCTGCGGCTGGTTCTGTGCTACGCTCAAGGGCTGCAAAGGTGGGTGTGGGGAAGGGAGTCTTTGTGGATGCAGAGCTGGGGCCTGCTGTATATGGGAATGGGCTGGAGATGGAACAGGGGCCTGAGGCTGGCCGGGTGAGACCTGAGGTGGGGCTGATGGAACGTTGGCCACTGTGGCCACTGGAGCTGGGAGCTGAGCTGCCCCTGGAGGGGTGGAGGGGGCAGCCTGCGCAGGGCCCCCGGAAGCCTGCACTACTGGCTGTTGGGCAGAGGAGTCTGAGTCGCTCTCATTGTCCTGAGGGCTGGGGATGCTGGGAGAGGTGCTGCGATTGTCTTGGTCAATGTCCTTGGGGTCACTGCTCCCTTCATCATTAACACTGCGACTGTCTGAACTCTCTCCTTCTCCCTCGCCTTCCGACGGAGAGTTAGGCCGGCTGATCTCCTAGAGGGCAGAGAGAAAAAGCAGATGTGCAGCTAGATCTAAGGGAGGTGATGACTGCTTCCCAAGATCACCACACCAAAGTCCTGTCTTAGGGCAGACCTGGCTGCCCCTTAGAGTGTGTGCCTCAGCTAGTTCCCAGCTTCTTTAGGTGGGCTGGTATTCCCAAGGCCACCCACCTGAAGGTCAATCCACTAGGGGAGAGAACTACCCTAGAAGGCACTACCCCCAAACTCATGCTCTACAACACATTTTTACCAGTTTGCAAAAATCTTACTACCAAAAATCCTCACTATTAACTCAAAAACAGAGCCTTTGTTCTCTTCCCCTACACTCGTATCCTGGTTTTTCATCGCTAGCTCCCAGACCCCCAAACCCTGAGCTGCTGCAAGGCTAAGGCTGGGGGTTAACTCACTGGTGACCCATATTCTCTGGACTGGAAAACACTGCTCCAAGTGACAGGAGGAGATGCTATGGGGGCGCCTCCTTGGATGTTACCACCAGCAAGATTAGGCTTCCTGCCTGAATGCTTCTCGGGCAGGATTCTGCAGTGAGTCTGCCCTCTGAGAAAGGAGCCAGCAGAGAGTGGGGCCCAAGCTCGCTCCCAGAGGCCTCACCTGGGGGCTGTGGGTTTTGGACTTCTTGGCACTGGTCCTCTCAGGCTCCTCAGTATCCGATGCTGCCTTTTCTCGTTGACGCTTGGTGCTCTTGAGAGGTGAAGATGCTTCTTCCTTTATCTTCTATTAACAAGAACCATGCAAGGGAGACATCAGGGCTTGAGTATTATCTTTTGTTCTATCATTTTAATTGAGACAGAAAGTAAATCCAAATGGACTCTGGGGGGCAGGGGTTGCAATGAGGCACATCTTGGCTTGACAGGAGAAGAAAGTTCTCTTACAGAGCTCTCTCAAATGCAGTGGGTGGAATGACTACTTTGGGGATATGCTGCTGAGGGGATTAATGCTCAGGCCCAGATCCCTTAGGCTCCTTCCTGTTCTGAGACTCTGTGACCCTTGTGGGGGCATTTCAGGCATGAGGATACCCTACGATGGTCTACACTGAGGTGGCAGAGGGCATACTGAGTTTGGGGAATAGTTAGGAGTCCAGTTTAGTTGGAAATGAATGAAGGGCAATAACAGGAAATAAGATGTCGTCGTCATCATCATCATCATCATCATCATCATCATCATCATCATCATCATCATCATCATCATCATCATCATCATCATCATCACCACCACCACCACCACCACCACCACCACCACCACCACCACCACCATCATCATCATCATCATCATCACCACCACCACCACCACCACCACCACAATAATATTAACATGAATAAGGAAAGCAGGAGTGCAGAATGGCACCGGCTGTGCGCCAGGTCAAAGATGGAGGTTCGAATGCCAGCTTCATCACTTGATAACTATGTGGCCTTGAGCGAGTCACCTAAATCCCTGGTCCTCAGAGCTCTCACTCCTAAATGAGGCCCTGGGCTGTGCAACCTCCAAGGCTCTTCTGGCTTTCAGTCTTTGATCCTATACTCCCCCCAAAAGCACCCCTGACATGGGATCTTAAAAACAACGTTGGGGAGGGTCTGCTTAATTCCAGAGGCAACAAGGAACCACTGAAGGTTTCTGAGAAGAGTGAGACTGGTGTATTATTTGGCAAAATTAGGTTGGAGCATTATTTTGGCAACTGTGTGAAAAGTGTTTTGGAGAGAAGAGAGAATGAACTGAGGAGGCCTAGACTTGAACTTTTCACCTATAACAGAAATTACTCATAGGGATGGGACAAGAGCATCTGACCATACTACCTCCCACCCCTGTAAGGACCACCAGGGAAGGTAAGATAGAGGACCCTCAGACCACTGGCACTCACCTTTGAGGATTTTTTCACAGAATCTGCTTTACTGTCATTGCTTGAAGTGCTGGCTGCACTAGGAGAGTTACGGCCACTAGAACGTATGTCTTCGTTGATGGGCGAGGCTCTACCATCAGGGCTAGCGGGTTGCTTCTTACGGCCACTACGTAGTGTAGACATCTAGCATTCCCCCAAAACAAAGCCCAAAGATACCATTAAGATTAGAATGACCTTGCAGTCCCTGCTAGATTATATTTTACTGAAGTGACCATGCAACTCCCAGAGTAGTCAATAAAGAAGTGTTTGTTAACTGAACAAATTACTATCTCTTTCTTACTAAGAAATCCCTATCAACCTGGGGGAAAAGGGGAGAGTGGCTATACCATACATAGAAATTTTCCCATAGACAGGAAAAAGTACAGAGGGAGGCAAGTACCCTAACAGATTATTTCATAGAGAAATAAGAAATATAGCACTGCCTCCTCTTTTCCTCTCCTTCTGTCTCCTCATTGTGAAATAACATTCTCTCAAGCTCATTTAAATTAAGGTTAAAAAATGGAAAGCTGGGGGTGGCTAGGTGGTACAGTGAATAGAGCACCAGCCCTGGAGTAAGGAGGACCTGAGTTCAAAACTTGCCTCACACTTACTAGCTGTGTGACCTTGGGCAAGTTACTTAACCCCAATCGCCCTGCTTCCCCCCCTGCCAAAAAAAAGGGGGGGGGGAGAAACTAGGGAGCAATGAGTCTTTCTCAATCTGTTCTAGAAGACCCAGCAGGATTATTGAAATCATGGTGATCCTGAGATCTCATGAAAAGCATCACGCCCAATGGGTTTTACTTAATGGTGTCTGCCAAAAAGGAGAATGTTAAAAAAGATGGTAAACTTTCCTCCCGCTGACATGCCATGCAGACTGTCAGCCACACCAACCATTTAAGTCCTCATAGCTGTGCTTTTGTTTTCAATTACTATGGAGCACTAGTGAAGTTCCCTGTGCTTCTTTCTTTCATGGTTGCATGGATGCCCAGTCATCAGGAAAGCATGACAGGACCACACCAAGACAAGGGTGGAGGGAAAGGCTGTGTTCAGTGCCAAGCTGGGGTGAAGGCAGAGGCTTGGAGGAAGATCAAGTCATAATGACAGAACCAGAAGAGATGACCTACTAGCTCTCCTTGTGAATATCCTTGCCACAATCTGAACCCAGAAGAAAGAACGGAAGGCAGAGACAAGGACAGGCGAAAAAAAAGTCAAAAGTCTTCAAATTTAAATATATGGAGAAACAAACCTCTAGTGCAAAAAGAAAAGGGGGGTGGGAATAAGAGAAGGGAAGTTGTCAACCTACCTAGGGAAGAGGTAGGTGCTTAGAAGGAAGGTAGAGAGAAAGTCAGAGAGGCAAAGACCTGGGAAAACAGACCTGAACTGGAAGCTAAGACCAGTGTTTTTCTCTCGGCTATTTCCCTCATTCAGAACAAATTATTCTACCTTTTAGGGTCTTCTTAAATTTCCCATGTGTAAAATGGATTCTTTTCCCAGCCAGGCTTCAAAGGAAGGCTGTAAAAATGCCTCACCTTCCTTTCTACAGATGTGGAGGGCCACTGATGTGGAACTTGGATGTATTTGGCTAGTTTTGCTGAGTTGTTTCCTCCTTCTTTCTCTCTTAATATATTGTTATAAAATATGATTCTCTAAGAAGGACATATTTGGAAATGAAGGGGCTATACAAAATGTTATCACCTGAATAGGAATATATTTTTAAATGGATTCTAGTATTATTCCTTAGTGTCTTGTAGGACTTTGAGCCATCTTGATGGCTCCGAAGAAGGTTAAGAAAGTTCTTGTAAGCCTTAAAGCACTAAAGAAACATGCACTAGGATGAGAATGCTGAATAATGAAATGCCACGTTAATACTGCCTAAGTGGATAGTAACCATCACAGGGAACCTATGACAGAGATCACGGTAGATAAATGTTTCTGGGCGATTGCCGTGGAGGTAGCCAAGGCACTGGAGATAGCGGGGCAGGGAAAGGATGACGCCATGCCCTCAGGCCCTACCGAGCCACGACTGCGTCGGGTCCTCATGCTATGCTTTCCACTGAGCCCATCCTCTTCCTCTTTGACAGGTTTGAACATAAAGGGTGGTGGGTCCACTGGCTTCTCAATCGGGGGGAGTTCACCGTACTTCTTGAAGTGGATCCGACAATCAGTACATAAGAGGATGTTTTCCCGGCCGCCGTGGTGCCAGTCTTTGGAGGCTTTACAAAGGATTGGGGAAGGAGTAAAGCAGAAGTCAGTATGTCCCTGAACAATCAGGCTTAGTGGAAGCAATGGCCACCCAGAAACAGTCTGCTTGGATAAGGAATCAACCAGAAGCCCAAATGCCACCGTGCTCAGGCTGCAGATCATGCAACATGACCAGGGGCTACCAGAACCATCAGGCTCTTCGAGGTGTATGGCTCCCCATACAAGCACATGCTGCTTTTTCTGCCCATCTCCTCCAGCTTTGCCCACCCCCAACAAAGCATCACGCCAGTGCGTCATGAGCAGGCTCTCTGCACCTGGCGTTCAGAGCTCCATACGGATCTGCTTAACAGAGAGTGATTATCACAAAAGACTTCATATGGCCAGGGAGACTTTATTGTTTTTGTTCCTCAACTTTCTCACTTATGTTGGAATTCAAACTCAGAATAAATTATTGTCGCCTGCAGGTTTCAATTGTCATAATATCACTTATTTCAATTCATCAAATGTTAAAACCTTAACAGCACCTGAGCCCAGCCTAAGCTAGTAAATTCGCTCAAATAAAGCCAGAGCTAGAACAAAGCAGGGTGCAACATGGGTCACACAGCACGTACTGGTGGTGAAGCAGTGACGACAGGCGTAACCCTTCAGTTCCTGCTCGCTGTCCTCACTGTCAAAATCATCTTCACTGGCAGAGCTCAAGTCCACTGAAGAAAGGAAGCAGAGCATGGTTGAGCCAGGGAGAGAGAAAGAAAAGCATTCAGATTAGAATTTCCTCACTGGCCGAAACGAAGCCATTTCTTCTAAGAGCTGGATACTCAGCTGTACGCAGTGAGCCTGAACAAGAAGACAGATCCTCTGCTCTTTGCTCTCCTCCTATGAGGACAGAACAGGCTTAGTCCAGGAGGAAGCCCACCCAGGATGATGGAGGCTACAGGGGGCAGAGCCAGGAATTACTTCTCAGCTGGCTGTCTTTGGAAAACCACAGTGCCTTAGTGCCTGAATGTGGGTAGGGGCCCAAGGCACCAAGATGCACATGTAAACAGTGGGAGGGCTTGCCTAAGGGCTAAGGCAGAAGTCCAACCTGCAAAGTGGTCTCTTGCCCTCTGGTATCCCCTACAGCATCACTTGGATAAGAAGGTCTTTTCTTGTTCTGATGAAGAACATGGAGAGGGCCAGGCAGCAGCAGTGTGTGTGTGGGACTTAAATAGGTACTTTGCTCATGTGGGTAAAATGTCATGGCCTGGAACACAAATGTCCAATGTGGGGCTTGTATCAGGCTATTAAAATGCCTCCTGGACTGTGGTCAGCAAGATGACTTTGGTCAGCCACTTCTCTGAGGAGTCAGAACAAGTCAGTCAAATCATCTCATGCTAATACTCTCAAAAGAAAAGTGTTCTGTCACATGGTAAGAACTATAAGCCTGACCAAAGCAGGCCGTGCGAGTGTTCCTCAGCAAGCCCAATGCTCATGGACTCAGAGAATGTGGGGGCTGGAAGGGCCAATGTGTGACCTGGGACACCTTCTAATCCCAATACTTCCCATTTTCCAGAGGACAGCAGAATAGTGATCCAATTCAGAAACATGTCGAACATAGACAGACACCCCTGGTCAGAGAGATAGCTGAGAGGGGCCCTTAACCTCCACCCCAACTCCACCAAATATTAGCCAGGGACTCTGGCCTTTACTTACAGAACTCACTGGAGGGGGGTCTGGAGGGAGTGTTGACTGGAGTAGAAGCTGTTCGAGTTTTAATCCTCCGAAATACAGCCTGCCTACGGTGCCTACGGTGGGCCCGGGAACTAGCAGCTTCTGGAGTTTTCTTCCAATAGTAATAAAAGGTGATTAGTTCTCCCTGAAAAAGAGAAGAGTTGGGTGTCAGTTGGGACTATGGTGGAACACCTCTTTGAAAAGTTTCCTTTTTCTGCTGGAAGTGGAAAATATGGTTTAATAATGGTCCATAATGTTAGCAACTGCTCTCCTTATGGCAGGGAGGACCATTCCACAGAGAGGGCACACATATGCTATCCCTATGTTGCTTAACATAATTTCCTCCTGGTCTCTAACAAACCTTCTTACACATAGCAAGTATCTAAAATATGTCCGATATGTATACAAAGGGGGTCAGGTTATAATGGTTTCTAGTGTTTTAAGGAAGAGTCAGTCCTGTTCACATTGTCAGTTAACAAATCAACCCTAAGTTCTGGCTACTAGCTTGTTCCCTGAAGCCCTGAAGGTCTAAGGCAGCCATCTGGATCAAAGGAAATCCAAGGGCTCCCAGAAACATTTATAAACAAAGTATGAAGTTGGGCAGTGAGAGGAGAATAGCTGACACTTGAACCTGACTCTCATAGGATCTAGTTAAAGGAGGACTTTCTACACATATGAACAGCTGGGAGCTGAAAACAATCAATAAACATTTATTAAAGAGAAGACAACAAGCAAATAAGTCACACACTAGATAATGAGGGAATAGTTAAGAGAGGCAAGGCACAAAGTTTTCTGAAGAAGATGGGATTTTGGGAGGTCAGGAGGCAGAGCTGAGGAGGAAGGGCATTCTGGGCATGTCCAGGGCTGAGTATGGGGCAGGGGAAAGGTAGGAGAGGATTAGGTTATAAAGGGCTTTGAATGTCAAACAGGATTCTATATTTGATTCTGGAGGGGATAGGGAGCTGCTGGAGTTTACTGAGTCAGGGAGGGACATGGTCAGATCAGTGTTTAAGGAAAATCACTTTGGTGGCTGGCTTGGAGTGGGGGAGGAATGAGGCAGGCAGAACCTCCAGGAGGCTACTGTGGGAGGTCCAGGTGGGGGTTAAGGAGGGTCTACATCAGTGGTGGCAGTGTCAGAGGAGAGAAGGGGGCATATTGGAGAGATGTTGCAAAAATGAAATTGATTGACATTAGCCATAGATTACAGGGGTAAGAGACAGTGAGGAGCTGAGGAGGACACCTAAGGACACCTGAGGGACTGGGAGAATGGCATTTAACTACTACAGTAATAGAGAAGGTAGGAGGGAGGTGGATATAAGTTCAGTTTTAGACATGCTGAACTTAAGATGTCTACTGGACATCCCATCTGAGAAGTAAAAAAGGCAATTGGCAGGGCAGCTAGGTGGCACAGTGAATAGAGCACTGGCCCTGGAGTCAGAAAGACCTGAGTTCAAATCTAGCCACAGACATTTGAGCCCCAGACACTAGTTGTGTGACCTTGGGCAAGTCACTTAACCCCAGCTGCCCTCCAAAAAGAGAAAAAAAGGCAATTGGATATACAAGAATGGAGATTGCCAGAAATGTTACAGCTGGATGGATTTGAGAATCATCTGCATGGAAATGATAAATTTTTACCTCCATGAGCGGATGAGATCACCACATAGTGAAGTACAGAGGGAGGGACCAGGATAGAACCCTGTGGAACACTTATGGTTGGGATAGGAAGGAGAGGAGGGCATGATCCCAGGAGCCAGCAAAGAAGATTGAGAAGTAGGCTTTTAAGGTGGAGAACAAGGAGAGAGTGGAGTTCTGAAAACTTAGAAAGAAAAGGGTATCTATCAAGTAGGAGAGTGATTAACAGTATCAAAGGTTGCAGAGAAGTCAAGGAGAATAAGGACTGAGAGAGGAGCACTGGGCTCGTGTTTTGTCCAACCATTCTGGAGAACAACAGGGAATTATGCCCAAAGGGCTATGAAATCACGCATACCCTTTATCCCAGTAATACTACTCCTAGGCCTGTATCTCAAAGAAATCAAAGAAAATGGGAAAAGACCTATTTGTACAAAAATATTTATAGCAGCTCTTTTTGTGATAGCAAAAAATTGGAAATGGCTGAAGAAATTGTAGTATATGATTATGATTGAATACTATTGTGCTATAAGAAATGATGAGGATGATTTCAGAAAAACCTGAGAAGACCTATATGAACTGATATAAAGTGAAGTAAGCAGAATCAGGAGAACACTGTATACAGTAACAGCAATGTTGTAATGATGATCAACTATGAAAGACAGCTTCTCTGATCAAGAAAATGATCCAAGATAATTCCAAAGGACCCAGGATGAAAGATGTTATCCACCTCCAGAAAGAAAACGGATGAACTGAGTACAGACTGAAGGAGACTTTTTAAAAAACTTTGTTTCTTGCCTTTTATTTTTAATTTTGCAACATAGCTGATATAGAAATGTTTTACATGTCTTCACATGTATAATGGTTATATTTTTTGCCTTCCCAATGGGTGGAGGATGGGTGGGAGGGAGAGGATTTAGAACTCAAAATTCTTAAAAAAGGAATGTTAAAAATAAATAAAAAATTAAAACAAAGTGGTGTGTAACACACACATGCAGAATTTGGCTAGATGAATTCCAGAGAATGACGACACATCCTGCCCACCTGCCCACAGAAGGTGAAGGACTCCAGAGTGCAGAATGAGTCACATTTTTTTTGATGTGGCCAATGTTGAACCATACATGTTTGTAATAGAGTTTACTATCTTTTGTTCTCAGATGCGGTGGGGGAAAGGAAAAGGGTTAGGATAGGAAGGAGAAAAGGCAGATTTTTGCTGACTGAAAAAAATAAAATTAAGAAAAAGTAATACTAAAGTATGTTCTTTCCATACATTCCTAGTAAAACCAAACATTTTTGGCAACTGCTTGTTTGTTCTGTGTACAGAGCATTGCTTCTTAGATGTTAGTTCAAACAAGACAACAAAGTATGAGGAAATACAAAGCATGCGAATCTCCCGGAAGGAATCTGATTAATTTGACTTAATCTTTCAAATAAGCAGGAACAAATCACCAGGGCAGAGGGCATGGGGGAACAAATTCTGCCATTAGTGAATTGAAGTGAGTGAAGTAGATATATTAATAGGGAGAGGCAAATAGCTGGATTTAGTGAAGAACAGTACAAGGCAATCTTACCCATCCAAAATTTTCATTTGAATCAGAAAGCCGATATAAATTTAGTAGTTAGTTACCCATACCTCAAAGAATTAGCCTAAAAGATGACTTGGGCTTGGCTATGTAAAAGACAAATGAGAAATCTAGGGAACTGTGAAGAGGCTAAGACAGATAGGAATTCTGAGTCTTCCTTTACACATTTTAAAATCTTGTTACTTCTTGGAGGTTGGGGCCTTCTCCAGGCCAGATGCTGCCATTCCTTTTATTTTATACAAGGAAGAGAGACAAACCAGTCCTTTGAGGGGAAAAAAAAGAATGGAAATACATGCAGTTACTACCAAAAGGAAGGAAATCTTTTTGCAGACTCTATGAGTAACCAGTTAGTACATGACTTCTGGAATACTGTATGCGTCCCAATCAACCAATCTACTGTGGGCTGTTTTAAAAGAGAAATGGTCAATGGACTTGGGATTTCACTGGCATAGGAAGCTACCTCTTAGTAGCCACTCTTCTACCAATGCAAGTTGGCACGGCACCTTCTTTGTAATTTAGAGTCTTAGGTGTCTGGAGTAACCTGGAGCCTGGTTAAGTAATTTATGACCACGATCTCATAGTTAATATATGTCTTCCTAGTTCCAAACATAGCTCTCTAAGCGATAGCTATCCTGAAATATGTACAAAATATATATGTGCACATATAGAATGATACAGACCTCTATGTACACATACACCCACATACACAGCAGTAAAGTATGTAGCTTTTCTTTTGATTTTTAAAAAAAGTGTCTATAAACATGGTCAGAAAGCATACCAGGTGAGGGGAATGTCAAAGACAAAGGTGCAGAAAAGAATAAGCAGAGTATGTGGGGAGGAGATATGTCATGACTTGGATGAGAGAGTAAAGTATCTCTAAGAAAGATCTGCTTACTAATCACAATCCTAAATTAAGTGAAATTAATTTTATGAAGCTTCCCATCAAGAATACTGATGTTTTTGCTTCAAGTTAAAGAAATGTTACTCCCAACATAAGAGCTTTTTTGTAAATTTTAAAATTTCAATGTGAATATGGCACTAGGTGGACTAAAAAGCTGGCTCAGATTCTGGTTTAAAATATGAAGATGGTTACATCTAGACAGCCTCTGAATTCTAAGTCAGGTTGATGTGATGATGAAAATATTTTGCAATTTCAAGATCTTGAGAGGAAAAATACTGCTTAAAAAAAATGGTACAATGTCCCATCTAGTCTTTCACTGAAGTTACTTTCTGCAATATCCAGTATAAACTTATTACCTCCCTCCCTTTTGAATATGAGTCTACAGCTTAACAAATGAGCAAAAATACCAGAAAAAAAACATTACAATCTGAGAATCTATTCCTGTTATGGCCAAGAAGAAAACTTTCCAATAAAGGTAATGTCACAGCAAGAAAAGAACATGCCCCCCAATGACACACAGTGGGTAAAAGCGGTGAACCGGTCCAGCTGATCTGAAAAGCAATTTGGAACTATGCCCAGGAAGTGAATAAGCTGTGCATATCTTTCTACGAGAGATACTGCTAGCAGGCCTACACTCCAAAGAGATCAATTAAGAAAATGTCCTAATGTACCACCACAGATTTTGGTAGTGGGAAAGAACTTGAATTTAAGGTGGAAGGGGGGTGCACCAATTGAGAAACAGGTGAGCAAATTATGGTATATAAATTAAAACAGAATGTTACTGAACTGTCAGAAATGAGAAAACAGATAACTGAGAAGTCTGGTAAGACATACACAAAATGATGCAAAGTGAAGTGATCGGAACCAGGAGAACAACTTATACTATTACAACAATACTGTAAAAACAAACAATTTAAAAATACTTAAAAACTCTAATCAAGGCAATAATTCCAGAGGTATTTATGATGACGGATACTTTTTTTGAGAGGATATTACCTTTTGGGAGAGAGGTGGAACTAATATGAAGAATGAGGCACATTTTTGTTTTGCTTGACTATACATATTTGTTACAAGGGCTTTGTTCTTCCTTTTCCATAGAGGAAACAAATGCTTGATAAAATTTAAAAAAAAAGTAGCCCTAAAATACCTTACACCTCCCCAACAGAATGGTCTACAAGGATTCTTTTGACCCTAATCAATGGCACTAAGATCCCTAAGGAACTGAAAGGACACATAGTCAGACAGAAAGCTGAAGGCAGAGCCTTCAGAATTATTCTGCTTTTCAATCTAGCTCTAGCTAGCTCTCTGCCTCTTGGGTCTGTCTCTTCATTTCAGGGCTGTCATCACCTAGCCCATCTCCAATTCACTCTCATTTGTTAGTATCTTCCCCAAAAGTGATTTACATATGTCATCTCATTCAAACCTCACAATAACCCTGTGAGATAAATGCTTTTTTTTTCTTTTTGGAGGGGGGAAGGCAGGGCAATGGGGGTTAAATGATTTGCCCAAGGTCACATAGCTAGTAAGTGTCAGGTGTCTGGGGCTGGATTTGAACTGAGGTCCTTCTGACTCCATGGATGGTGCTCTATTCATTGTGCCACCTAGCTGCCCTGATAGATACTATTATTGTCCCTATTTTACAGACGAGGAAACTGAAGCAGAGATTTGCCCAGGAGCCCACAGCCTGTAAGTGTTTGAGACAAGATCTGAACTCAGGTCTTCCTGACTCTAGGTCCAGCGTTCTGTGCACTGTGGTGCCACCTGGCACCTCTTCCACTCTACTTACTTTAGAGTGCTCTGTCTTCTGTGCTTCTTTTCCCTTTATCACTCAATCTTTAGAATAATATACCCGTGTGTGTGTGTGTGTGTGTGTGTGTGTGTGTGTGTGTACACACATACAGAAGTCCTACGCTGATTCCTCATCATGGCATGGAGGTAAATCTGGGTTCTCAAAGGCTCTGCCAGTGGAGTGTAAACTCTGAAAGGTCATAGGAAACAAGAAAGATACCGAGTACAAGTCAGGAGACAGACATAATGCCTGCTTTCCATGGACAGGCCTTGCTAATCAGTCTTGTCACCAAATAAACTGCAAGGTGACAAACTCTTTGACCACAGCAATTTTCAAAGACAATCTACATAGTCTTAAGTGCACAGGGGAGCAGAGATTCATGGTGGAAGGAAGAAAGTAGCTACTTCAATGAAATCACAGGTGGGAGGAAGTAGTGAGAGTATGTGTGAGCAAACACACACACACACACACACACACACACATGTGCAGGTGTGTCTGTGGGGGAGAGGGTGTACACAGGCCCATGTATCAATGCGTTTTCCATTTCAAGTGTTAGGAAAATGCTATTTCCTCTGCCATCATTTGATTCCTTCCATTAAAATGTTCAAGTTGCTTCAGGACCCAAAATAGCATCCATGGAAACATCCCTTCATCCATTCTAACAAATGCCGCTGGCTACTGATGAAGGATAACTATCATCAGAAGTAACACAGCTGGCACAAATAGGAAACATTAAGTCCACAATTTTCAGATCCATAAGTCAAATGATGAGGCAAAAGAAGAGGACAGGAGAACCAGCAGCAGCAATTCTGGGCAGGGTGAGCAGCGTGTCTAAGGAGCAGTATCCATGGAAAACTTCAGTCCAGACTAAATCCTGGTTATGCTCCTTACCTGGAGGCAGAGTAACGTAAGAGAAAAAGGCAGAGAGCCTGGGTTCAGATCTCTGTCTCTGTGGACAAGAAACGTCACCTCTCTGGACTTCAACTTCCTCTGGTACCTGAGAGAGAGGAGCATCAGTTTCTGAGGAAAGGGGTAGGAAAGAGATCTGGAGGTTCTGCAGCACCACAGCACCATGAGGTCCTGTGATGAATGTCCATCCACTGTGGCAGTACTTGTAACCCATTTTGAGGGTAAAGACAAGGGGAAGTACAAGCATGCATGCATGTTATACATATGGACGTCCATATGCCCATACATGTGATAGCCAGGAGGAGAGAAGTCTCCTTTCAGGTACCAAAGATATTCTTGCAGTTCCATTCTCATCTCTCTGACAGGTATGTTGCAGATCTTCATTGTGGGCCACAGAATAGCTGATACAATTGGTATATGATTGTGATGTAATGTTATTATGATATAAGAAATTACACGCAGAGTGATAGACTTCTCTATCCTTAGATAGATCTTATCCTTATCCTTATCCTAGATCCTCCTTACTGGGGGAGGAGGTCAGGTAGGAGGACCACCTTGTTCTATTTAAATCATCTATTCTTTTTTCCCACCTCGGTCTCCTTCTTTTTAGTCACATGACTTTATACCCCCACAAAATTTTTTTTAACGTTTTTATTTAAAGTTTTGAGTTCCAAGTTCTATCCCTCCTTCCCTGAGATGGTAAGCAATCAGATATAGGTTATACATGTGGAATTATGTAAAATGTTCCCCATATTCATCATTTTGTACAAAAAGACTGAAATAAAAGAAAAAATAAAGTGAAAAATAGCATGGCTTCTGTTTGTGTTGAATCAGTATCAATTCTCTCTCTGGAGAGCAGACAGTCATGCTTCGTCCTGAGTACTTTGGGATTGTCCTGATCACTATAATACTGAGAAAAGTCAGGTTATTCACAGTTCTTCAACAAACAATACTGCTGTTAGTGTGTACAAAGCTTTCCTGGTTCTGTTCACTCTACATCAGTTCATGTGAGTCTTTGCAGGTTTCCCTGAAATCACCCTGCATGCACTCATGCTTGTACTTCCCCTTGTCTTTACCCTCAAAATGGGTTACAAGTACTGCCACAGTGGATGGACGCTCATCACGGGACCTCATGGTGCTGTGGTGCTGCAGAACCTCCGGATCTCTTTCCTACCCCTTTCCTCAGAAACTGATTCATAGTAAACACTTTCGTCAGAAAGAGGGAACAAGTTCAGAGACTGAAAATGGTAGATATGTAGTAAAGATGAATCCAACCCATCTCCACAGAAATCATGTCTGTAAAGTCACTTCAGAGCAGTCGCCCTCCCAAACCACCCAATAACTTCCAAAGGACAGTGTGTCCCTCACTACAGCTAAAAAAGTAAACAGGCTAAAAAAAGCCACACGGCACTACAGCAACCGCTCACTCATCTATGCCAATCAAGCAAAATTCAGGCTCCCAATCCTATATACTGAAGCTCCATCAATGAGAGGGAATGAAAGGACCAGGTCTCCCTTGTCCTCCCCTAACTGTAACTGCTGTCATTGGGGAAGACTGGGATTAGAACACAGAGCTCAGGTGAAAGAGATAAAAATCAGACTACAATGAAGGGAGGAGAGAAATGTGAAAGGGAGGGAGGGGAAAGGAAGAGAGGGGAAAGGCAGAAGGGAGGGAAAGAGAGTGGAGGAAGGAGGGAGAGAGGGAGGGAGGGAGAGAGAGAGAGAGAGGCAGAGAATAGTCATTTATACAGTAGCTACTATGGGCCAGGCACTGTATAGTCCTTTTTAACAAATAGTATCTCATTTTGAATGAAAAAGAAGGGGTGTTGCCTGTTTCTGATGAATTTCATGTCTACATTGGGCCTTGGATACAACAGGGCTGGCCTGCCACTGGCACACTGCCTATCACCTCTCTGTGCCTCAGTTTCCTGACTTAAAAAAATGTAGGGGTTAGACCTGAGGGACTTTGAAGCTCCTTCCAACATTAGATTGAGGATTCCATAAAAATACAGCAGAAACAGCACCAAATTACTTTAGGCCACAGCAAAGCAAAGCGACTGTGTGAAGTCAGAATCAATTACTAGAGTCACCCAATTAGGACAGATTTTGCAAAACTCTACAAGGGTTTTTATAAAACAAATTTTATTTATAGATAATAGAGGAAGGAGACTGATGTTCACCAAGGTTGGATGATTCATCCAAGACCATACTGTAAGTTAATGAAAAGTTAAAGGATGAAGAAGTCCTGAATCCTAAACTTCAACTGTGCTCTCTGTCAATTAATGCCCCTCTCCCCCCCACCCCCACAAAGGAATGAAAGGAGTTTAATAGCAGACAAAGGTCAAGGTCATCAGTATCACAGGGATAGTTTTAAAAATAGCCAACAAAGCATTCTTAGCAGATTTCACAATCTGAATACCGATGATCTTAAACTGATAAACACAGACTTTGAAGGGACCCCCTCTACTCCAAGGTTAGGATGCAAGCTGATGAGAAAGTATAACAACATAAACAAAAATTCCAGTCCAGGTTTTATTAGCAATCTGACTTTAAATGCTGTAATGTCTACCTAAGAGATTAAACATCAGAATGGAGTGAATCTGAGGGATTAGAAACAGCGTACTGGTGACTACATGGGTGGCAGGATCTTGAACACAAACAAAAGAACATGTCGGGAAAGCTCTGGTTCTACAAATAGGGAGCAAGAGAGCTCCTGGCCTCTCTGGAGTAAAGTCAATTCAACTTTCATCAAACATGCATAGTGTTTGCTGCAGAGACCCATTGCACATAAATTCAGGGAACAAAAGCTGTTGAAGAAATCAATAGCCTACTGAAACATTAACACAGGCAATCATTGATCAAAAGCTCCCTTTACAAAGGCAGCCTTGCAAATTAGCTTCTGCTTTTCTTGCAAGCAAACACAGAGGCACAAATGCTGTCGACATGAACAGCCTGTAATGATCATTTTGTTCCTGGTGATCTCACCTCATCTAACAACAAGGTCTTCTAGTCAACACATCTCACATCTTTGGACTATGACTGCTAACAGCAGGAAGAACCAACTGGTTTAGTGCCCAGTAAGGGAGAAAAGGGGGTGGGGGTGGGGAAGGTCATTCTGAATCCTCAGTGTTCAAGGCAGCAGTTCTTGTCAAGAGAAATGCTTCTTACCACTTAGTCTATCTTTAGCAAATGTTTAAACACACACTCTCACTGTCCAGTGTCTGGGCTGTATTTTTCCACCAGTTCATCCACTAAAAGTCACCAATAATTAAGATATTCTGCTCATATACCGAGTTATCAGTTTTGCCAACTCTGGATCTCTGGAGAGAGAGAGAGAGAGAGAGAGAGAGAGAGAGAGAGAGAGAGAGAGAATTGTAGCTCAGTTCTCCCCTTGAAGAGCTGAGCCGTTGTAGCAAGTCAGGTTAGCAAAAGGCTTCAGACACTGGAAGAACACCCAATTTCGGTATAGTTACCTTCCACACCGAAGTAGCACTGCTAACAGGCCCAGGCTATATGCAAAGAATTGGCTGGGGATGGGGTATGAGTGGGAAGAGGGGAAATGTTTCCTTGGCCCAAGGTGCCTGCTCTCCTCCCCCATTTTCATTTCTCTGCCTTCCTCTGGTATGCTGCAACTCAAGATTGCTAACAAACCATAAAAATGCTGGGGCCAGGGCAAGGTGTATTAACCACTCAATTGCCTCTGCAGCACACACAGACACACACACACCCCCACCCTCTCTCTCTCTCTCTGCCAGTGTGACCCTGTCTGCCTGGATGTTTTTCAAATGTTCAACAAAGAGTACATGCTGTGCTGGTGTGTGCAGACCAGGTGCCCATGTGTGTCTGGATCTGAGAGCCTCTAACACCCCTAGTAGAGAAGACTAGTTATTTCTGGGATGACTATCATATATGCTTATCAATTTCCCTGAGAATATTTGTTATGGTAAAAACAGTCAAAAGGAAACATCAAAATTGCTCTTTAATTTCTCCTGTGAAGAGCTCTGACGGAGGAAGAAAATGCAGTAACTTGATCTTTCCAATGGGGAAAAACAATTAAGTAAATTAATTTTTTCCTTGGATTAAGTGACAGAGGAATAAGAGTGTAACAGACCTTCCCTGAGAGGAATAAAGGTGGCCCTATAAAGAATTCCAGGAATAAAGAGATCTTAGGTCAATCCTGTAACTCATTCTATGGCCAAATGTTTCCAGAATTTACCTAATAGACAGTAGCGGTTTCTCTTACTCTGGCTTTTTATTGTATGATCAATTTAAAAATGAATGAAAACTAGCACAAGTTGGGGAAGGGAAGGGACTGGAATCAACTGCTTTCATGCTAGCTCATCCAGATGTCATGCATTACAACTTCCAAATTAGCTCACATTTATAATATTCTACTTTCATTACCATCCAAACAAACCATGACACCCTGGAGAAAAAAAGGGATCAGTGGAACAATGTTCCAGAATTCCCAGTGACCTAACTCCTAACATATATTGAGTAGGAGCCTTTGCAAAGGAGGGCAGCTGCTATTCATGAATCAAGAGCCTCAATCCTATGGGAATCAACTCCCTAAACTCTAGTGAGTTAATAGCACTTTTATCAAAGGAACCAGGTACTTATAGGAATTGTTACTTATTTTATTTTCATAAAACCCCTTAAGATCAAATAGAAAGGGCGGGGGGGGGGGGGGCTAGATGGCTCAGTGAATAGAGCACCAGCTCCGGAGTCAGGAGGACCTGAGTTCAAATTTGACCTCAGAAACTTAACATAAAAACTAGCTGTGTGATGTTGGGCAAGTCATTTAACCCCAACTGCCCTCCAAAAAGCAAAACAAACAAACAAACAAAAAAGATTAAATAGAAAGGACCTGAGTCACCCAACAACTGATTCTAGAAATCTTCATACTGAAACTGCAAAGTTACTTCTTAAAAGCATTTTTCAAATTTTCATTACATACTCACAACAGAGAGGTCTAAATGAGAGGACACAAATGCCCTGGCATGGTATTTAATAGAGCCCAGATACATTCTTTTTTTTTTTTTTTGCTTTTTGGAGGGTAATTGGGGTTAAGTAGCTTGCCCAAGGTCATACAGCTAGGTTGTGTGTGTGTGTGTGTGTGTGTGTGTGTGTGTGTGTGTGTGAAGTGTCTAAGGCCAGATCCGAACTCAGGTCCTCCTGACTCCGGTGCACTCTACTCACTGTCCCTAGCCACCCCCAAGCCCAGATACATTCTACATTATCATCAGGAAAATGTCAATGGGCTAAGGCTGAATCCGACAACTTTCCTTGACCTGAATCAGATGGAGAAACGGGAACTAGACAGCCCAACTGTGCATACTCCTCCAGGAGGACAGAGAACAGGATAGCCTGAATCAACAGAGCTTGGTATCAATCCAGCCTTTTCTTTTTAACACTTTATTAGAGGTTTTTAACCTCAGCAATTTTGCTCTTGTGACCCCAAACCTATATATTATTGTCAATTTTGATAAATAGGCTTTTGCACATTCAAATTAAGCAACACGACAGGACAGACTATGCAGCAGTACTGATTAATGAACAGCATGACTTACATATATACTGATATTCCCAAGTCACTGGTGTTGGAAATCAAAGCATGTGGGAGAAATTTTGCTTTTCACTTGAAAAAAAAAGAAAAGACCAATTGTTCCTGTGCTACAGAAGCATTTTCTCAAGAATTTGTGGGCACATACTAACTTAACAGCCAGTCAACAAGCATTTATTAAGTGCTTACTACGTGCAAACATCTAAGATGCAAAGAAAAGCAAAAATACAGTCCTTGTCCTCAAGATGCGCAAATTCCAATGGGGAAGATAACACGCAAACAACTGTACATACAAGATATATACAGTGCAAATGGAAGGTAATCTTTGAAGTGGGGTGGGGCAGGGAAGGATTGAGAGTGGACTGGCTGTTGGTGGTGCTAAAAGAGGACCAAGATGACATCATGACATTGGGGTCAAGGAGCAGTGTGTCTATGACTGATCAGACCAATACAAGGTTGGAAGGCTCTACCACAGGTTGGGCACAAACAATCCATATGACCAGGATGAATAGTAGGGTGGAAGGGATATTGGGAGTGGAGAAACAGCAGGAAAAGTCTCCTTTAGAAGGAGGCAGGTTTGGGGTTGTCTTGAAGGAAGCTAAGAGGTGGATGTGATGTGACAACCAGTGAACATACAAGTGGTGAAGGCAAAGTTGCTAGATTAGATTAGTATGGAGGGGAGTACACTGTGAGAAGCCTGGAAGGCCTGGGGGGGATGGGGGATGAGCATCTCTCCAGTGCCTGCTGAGTGCCAGGCATTGTCTATGTTTATAAACATCATCTTATTTGATCCTCAAAACAACCTTTTGGGGCAGGTGCTATTATTATCATCCCTGTTTTACAGTTGAGGAAACTAAGGCAAATAGAGGTTGTCACTTGCCCAAGGTCATGCAAGTGGTTAAACTTCTTAGGGTGTATTTGCATTCAGGTCTTCCTGACTCTAGGCCCAGCCCTCTGTGCCAGGTAGGAAGGGGCTAGGTTGTGAAGACCTTTAAAAGTCCAAAAGAGGCAACAGAGAGCCACTGGAGTTTACAGTGTGGTGACATGCTCAGGGCTATGTCTTGGGAAGAGCACCGTGGAAGCTGAGTGGCTGATGGCCTGGAGTGGGGAGAGAGACTTGAAGCAGGGAAGCCAGCTGTGTGGCATGATGAGTGCCTTCACCACAGAGGCACCCAAGTGGAGAGATGACAACACAAGGGATCTAGGGAAAGGGGAAAATAACTTGTACCACTGAGAAAGCTGGCCATTGATGATGCCTGTGATAGTAATGGGGATGGTGGAAAGGGGCAAGGGGCAAGAGGGTGGGGTTTGCTTGTGTGAGATCATCACTTCTGTTTTGGCCATCTGAGTTAGAGATGTCTACAGATCATCCATCTACATCATCATCATAAGGCACCTGGTGATCCCAAAACAGTTCCTGTCCTCAAGAAACTTACATTCTACTGAGGATACAAAATGTACAAAGATAGATAAAATTCATAAAATGTCATATTCAGAAAAATTACAAGTGTAATGTCCATCTAGTATTATCAGTTAATGCTGAAATTACTAGGAATTGCAATATTGTTCCATTTTTATAATTTTTTTTAACTTATAAACTCCGTCCACTTCCCAAACTGGGTTCCTTATTCAGTTGCCTTAGGAAAAGGGAGAAGTAAAACTATCGGTCAGGGTAGAGTAGAATGTCTTTTAATCTTGTGTTTTTCCAAGGCCAAACAAGTATGTGAGAAGGATGGCACTAGCTGGCTCTGTGTGTGATGCCCTTGTCCCACAAGCCTGTCCTTAACTCTGGTTCCTGAGGACTCCACCAGATCTGACCTGGCATCACAAACCCTTGAAATTCCCAACAGAACTCCCAAGGAGATTTCCAAGCCTACATCTCTTGATTATATTCTTCAGGTCAGCTTAGATGGGAAGGAAGATAGGAAGGGAAAGAAACACATTAACCATCAGGCAGCAAAAGCAAGAGAAAGCCAAACCATGGGGGAAAGTGCCTACAGAGAACATCTGAGATGACTTTCCAATAGTATCTGTCATTCTGATCCTAGAGTATAGCTGATGGCTGATTTTCACCACATTCACAAAGTCTCATCCAACTTCTTATTAGAGAAGAGAATTATCTCTTTATTTTCTTCTGACAAAACCGCCTAAATTCTAGTAGCAGCTGCAACTTACATTTAGATGACACCTTATGGTTTGCAAAGTATTCTTCTCTCAACCACTCCATAAAGTCATAGTACACATACTATTAATCCTATCTATTACAGATGAGGAAACTGAGGCTCTTAGAGGTGGTGACTGGCCCATAAAGAGTTATTACATATCTGAGGTGGGATTTGACCTCAGGTCTCCTGAGTTATTAATACTCCATTCACAAAAATGTACTTGTATCTAATCTTTTGCAAATTATTCTTCTCTTTTACTCTTCAAAGAAAGAGATGGGACTTAAAAAGGATCGCTTGAATCTGAGGGCAGACCCTGGGTCAAAATCTGGACAGACTTGAACAATACAGTAAAATATCACTGTCAGGGGCGGCTAGGTGGCGCAGTGAATAGAGCGCCGGCCCTGGAATCAGAAGGACCTGAGTTCGGAGCCGGCCTCTGACACTTAATCCATACAAACAAAAACCTAGCCGTGTAACCTTGGGCAAGTTACTTAACCCCAATTGCCCTAAAGGGGCGGCTAGGTGGCGCAGTAAGAGTGTCAGCCCCGGAGTTGGGATGACCCGAGATCAGATCCGGCCTCAGAAAATGAGCACCCATGCATAAATAATAATGACTAGCCCTGTAACCTTGAGCAAGTTACTTAACCCCAATTGCTTTAAAAAAAAATAAAAATAAAAATATCACTGTCAGCAAGGAAAGACCTTCTAGGTGCTTGCAATGAAAGGATGACTCTGGTAATTAAAGCTCTGTTCCTTTAGCCTCTTCCTTTCAGTCCACTAAGCGAATCCTCTAATTCCTAAAGAAATCCAAGACACTGCTTGCTGGCTTGTTCTCATTGGAATGATACTCTGATGTTTTGCAAAATATTCTCCTCTCAGCCCTGCTTTGAGGCAGGTAGTACAAGTACTACTAATCTCATTTCACAGATGGGGAAACTGAGGCCAAATATCCAATGATCTTAAAGTTAGCAGTCCAGGACTGAACAAGAAGCACTGTCCATACTTGATTCTATGCTGGTGGCATGGGTTTGCCATAGATTACCTGAGCCTGGACTCCTCCTTCAGTTCCCTGAACAACAACAGATGGACCTGGAAAAAGGCCCAAGTACAAGAGGCTGCTATCAAGAAACTCAGTGTGCTTTTTTTCACTGTCACTTTAATGTCTACTTGAGGCAGGTAGTATAGGAAGTAAGGAAGATGAAAGCATCTGGATGTTTCTGTAATCACTTTTTTTCACCTGCACATGATATAACACAAATGTGTTTAATGGTTCATCAGTATCTCACACCTAGTGAAAAGACATCCTCCAAAGTGCTAACTCACAGGACCATCCTTCTTAGAGAGGATTGGCTAAGACTTCCACAGAGAGCCCTTTGATCTGCTGTGCTGGGCTTTCACAGGGCTCCACTTCTTCATTTTAATTAAGGATAAAAACCTCTAAAGTACAAATAAATCAGATGTGAGTCAACCCATTTCTTCTGGGCAATAACACAGGCAGTGAGAACCCTTAAACTCAAAAGAAGCTATTTTTGTTTGCTTCTTCCTAGTTTCCTTCATGCTTCCAAGAGTGTTGTTCCTACACCTAAACCTGGGATGAAACAAAACAAAACAAAACAAAACAACACTCCCTTGCTTAAAGTGCTTTACGAATATTATCTCATTTATCTTCATAACAACCCTGGGAGGTAGGTGCTATTACTGTCCCAATTTGACAGATGAGGAGATGGAGGCAGACTACAGTTAAGTATTTCGCCCAGAGTCACACTGCTAGTGTTCAAATTTGAACTCTGGTATTCCTGACTCAGGTCGAGGGCTCTATCCAATGGCCCATCTCACTGCCACAAATGTAGGCTCATCGCAGCCTCTGGAGCAAATGAAATGTTTTCTAATTAAATTTACTTCACAACCCTTAAAAGCTGGGGGCCCGGACCATCACAAAAATCAGCAAAGATTATTTTTTCATGAGAATGACTTGAGATTGAGAGCTGCCCCACTCATGGTAAAGAAAAGAAGCACTCTACCACTGGGTTGTAATTCTATCAGAGGCAAATTTAAGAAAAGCCTTTGGGGGAGAACGCAGAGAGCAAGCACACAGGCACACGTACCACAAGTACACACAAACACGTTAAAGGGAAAACGTGTTACTATGTCTTGTTGATGTTTCAACCATCACAGGATATGTCATGATCAGCACAAGAAATTCAATGCTGAGGTCCTTCCTAAAATAACCGGAATTCTAATTTAATCAATTGTTGTACCTAAAAGTGGCTTGCTGAGGAAGTCATTTGCTAAGAAAAAAGAAGTTCTTCAGTTTATTTCTAGATCTGACAGAATTATGCCATGGAGTCATGCACATGGATCACCTGAGCTTCCCTTGCCCCACCCCCAGGATAGAGATGGTCATTCCCAGGATCAGGCTATCTACCCCTCCAGGCAAAGTAGAATCCTTCAAATAAGTGGGCTGGGGCTAAGCAGAGAAAATAATCCCATATCAGGGAGTTACTTTGATTATGCTTAACAAATTAACAGATTTTTAAGAGCTGGAAGGGACCTCAGATGTCATCTGGTTCAACCAATACTTACATAGGACTCCCCTCTACATGATAACATCACTACGTAACAAGGGCATAGATGAAGCAACAGGAAGACATGCTTAAAGTTTTGCTAGAATCAGGAAAAAAAAAAGATTTACTCCCCTCTTCCTGTACTCCCCCCCAATCTGAACTTATTAAAAAAAAATTCTCCCAAACACTCATCGGACAGATACTAGCTCATGGCACCTGGGATACCTCTGTTAAGCCTTATTCCGTGATAAAGGCATCCTTTATTATCAGCACTCAGAAAACAAAGCCTTAAAAAAAGATCACTCAAACCTTGGGTTTTTTGTTTCTGATTTTTGCGGTGAAGCTATGAGCTCTATGTGCTCCTCCAGTGTTCCTACCCCCTTCCCCATAAGCTGAGTATTTCATTATTTCCTGAATTCATTTTATTAGAGTTCAGGAACAGGGCAAGTGGGATTTCACTGCTGTAAGCTTCTATTCACCACCACAGTACCTTTCTCACTGATTTCTAGTTCCTATAACTAACCTACAATTTCGCCAGTAAAGGAGGAGGAGAAGAGAGGGGGGAAAAGAGCTATAAAGCTGTTAAAGCCACCCTTCTCCATCTCGTAAACATTTTTCTATTTATCTGCCCTTCATTACACGAGCAATCTTATTATCTCTGCTCAGCATCAAAGTGACATCCGTCAGGGTCACCCTATAAAATATACATTGGCAATGTTACATTTAATGACAGGAGCGGGAAGAAAGATGAAGGATGGGAGAGCATAGAATACTTCAGGACATTTGAAAGGGATCATCAGTTCTATCTGTGCATTTCCCGAGGTGATAATTGAATGACAGGGGCTAGAGGGAAATCCATCTTTGAGCTCAAGAAAGGATTGTCAGGAGAAAAAGGGTTTTGTATTGGAGGCATGTAATGGCTGCCAGGCTCCTCTCAGGCTGTTTCAGATATTTACGGCTTTTATGTACACACTGGAAATTATCAGCCATCATCAGCTTTTGAGAGTCAAATGTAAGAATAAAGGACAGACTTATTCATGACCAAGAATGGACTGAAAAGGTACTGAATGTTGTCACTTGCATCCCCTTCAGCTAATATAGTACAAGATAAATGGTATAAGAATACAGGCATAAGAGAATGCCAACTTCAGGGTCAGTCTGTCTTTCTGGCTATGAAATAGCTGATGTGATCATTCCCAACCTCTCCCTGAATCTTGACATTAAGTCAATACAACCTAATTTCACAAAAGACTGAAAATACCCCAGGTAAAGCTAAGGCATTTGAGTTAACTTCTCCTGCAAAGTGTGGGTACATGTGTACACATGAATAACACACTGATCTTCCCATTCCTGTGGTAAAAAAAATGGGAAGCTAGGTATTATGACTTTAATGCCCAGTCTCCTGGAATGAATGATAAAGCAGGTAAGCTGGTGTTCAATCAACAAAAACATAGCATTAAAGTTTTTTGGAAAGATGTGGAATTAACTAAGTCCAGGCATACACATCTTCCCAAAGCAGGCTATAACTTTTCTGGACTGATTTGAGAAAAATGCTGACGGAGTTTAACAGTAGAAATTGATTACCACTAGGTAACAGGAAACACACTAAAGGTATAAAATACCAGAAAGGGAAAAGGAAAAGGACAAGGGTGGAGTAACTAGCCACTCCATAGCTCGTATACTCATTTGAGCAATATAAAAACCTCCGACATACCTGGTTGCCAAATCTTCCAGATGCTATTTAGAGGACATTCTAGTACAGTTTCTCTATTCCAGTTTCAAAGTTACTATTTTCAGTTAAATCAAGGTAAGTGCATAGCAATCAGTCAAAAGGAGGTAACAAACCAACTTGTATGAGAGATACTATGGAGGTGACTTATGACTAGTTCTGCTCCTCAGAAGATCTAAAAAAAATTGGCTCGAACTTCGTTGCTTGTAGGAAGGAAGAAAAGATCACAAGACAGAGGCAGTAGCTGCTCCATTATTTAGCATAAAAGGAAAAACCTCTCCAGGGCTCCCCAGGAGGTGACTGGTAAACTCTCCATTTCTCTGATTTGTTCCCACATGACCAAACAAAGCCAGACAAGCTGCATTGGCTCCCATACTCCTCTCTGATGCATGTAGAAACGGTTTTGTAATCAGAGTCCTGAGAGACCTTAAAAATCAAGGGGTTTAAATTCCACGGGTCTTCTGCATGTAAAAGGCCAAGCACAAGGAAGGTCTGTGTGGGACTGCCAATCTCAGTGAAAAGACTTTGGGATAATTTTACTAGATCATTTTTGGGGGTGAAAAGGAGAAAGAAACCACCTGAAGTACTCTGGTTATGGCATATAAGAATGAACCATGCACTCTAATAAAGAAAATGGACTCGAATCATTTAGCCCTCCTTATGGCTTAGGTGGAATGGAGCAGACCCAAAATCTTGCAGTTGGTACCAGACCTCCCACTTCAGTGTGTGCAATAAAAAGCTTCAAAAGCCAGGTCTTCCAATGGGGGTGGAAAGTGTGAGGAGAGGGGGAGAAGGAGAGAGAGAGAGAAAAGGGGGAGAGGAGAGAAAGGAGGGTCCCCATCCGCCAGCATCATTTTTGCTTCAATGAATTAATCCTGGAAGAAACCCCAGGATATTTCAGTGAAGTGGCAGCATCCTACTTTGTCTGTGGCTCCCATCCACGTTTGATAGAGGGTAGTCCCATTAAAAAGAGAGACCATGTAAAGTGAGTAAGTCTACCTGGCATCTATGAGGCCCCTTCACAAAGATACACACTCTGAAAAGAGCCAGGTGGGATGAAGTCCTCTCAGAGAAGGAGACCAAAGGCAAGGACAGATGTACATCTGCTGGGGAGGGGTGTCCAAGGGTGGGGGTGGGGGTGGAACATTATCTGGACTTGGCTTCTTTTTCTTACTTGCTTCACTTCTCCATGACAAACACATTCTTCTATTGGTCATGACGATATCTCCACATAATCAGGCCTAGAGATAGACTTTTAGAGTTGGGAGGGATCTAAAGAAGTCCAAGCTCTACTAAAAAGGAAGCCCCACTGTGCCATAGCTGACAAGGGGTCAGCTAGCCTCAACTGGAGACCGTGTAAATGACAGTGCACCTTCTTTTACCGCAGCTCATTCCACTTTGGGATATCTTTAATTGTTAGTCACTCTTGTTCTACCTTTTATTTCCATGGCAGAATAACTTGGTTGAAAGAGCACTATTAGGGAAGGGTATATTAAAAAAAAAAAAAAAGGCAGCAAGAGAGTTAATTTTCCCCCTTTGTCCTCCTTTCTTGTAGCTGTTTTTGGGGCTTCTATGCACCATCATATTAAGATGTGTCCCTATTTTTTTTTTTTTTGCAAAATAGCTTTTCCTATAGCTACGTACTGCAATTAAAATGCTGCAGGTTGGGAGCCAAGATGGCGGAGTAGAAACAGCATTTCCAATGTGCTCTGCCCCACACAAATTTCAAACAATGTGAAAGGGAGCTCTGAACAACTTCTGGAGCCCCAGCACCCACAGAACGGCACAGAGAAGCTAACCTCCTGCTGAGGACAGCCCAGCAGCTCTGCAGGGAGCAGCCAGCGCAGCACTCTGAGAGCAGGCAGCACAGCGAGCTGGGAACCGACAGCGCAGCCCGAAGAGCTGAGCCCAGGTCCGCGGTTTTAGCCCCAGGGTGGCCAGGCCTTCAGCCGGCTGGTGGAACCCCAGAACACCAGCAATTGTGGCGATTCCAGAATTATCAGCACAGATATGCCTAGGGCAAAGTGAGAGGTTAGTGCCCTATGGACTTTGGGACCTGTATTTGGGGAACACGTGGCTTCCTTCCCCGGGGGCAAAAAGCTGCTGAAGAAACAGCTGCACAGAAGCCATTTTGCAGCCTCAGTAGTGGCTCTAGCTCCTGGTCTGCGAACTGTAGGAAGATCCAGCAATCAGTCTGGGGGTTAATCGCTTTTGCTTTAAACTGCCTGGATCTGGATTGTGGTCTGGGGGGGAAGTTTGGGGTGGGTATCCAACTTGCCAGAGTGAGTGGAGGCTTTACAGTGGCCACCCAACTGGTAGAAGTTGTGAAGACCCCACGTTTGGGCAGAAGCTCCCCTGTCTGGTGGCAGAGTGCTACTGTGGCAAAAAGCCCCAAAATCAAGTAATTAAGTGGCAATATGCCTAGGCAAACGAAACAAAATAAACAGAAAAGTTCAACATTGGGACTCCTATTTTAGGGGCAAAGAGGCTCAAAGCATGGAGGAGGACTGTGAGGTCAGAACTCCTGCACCAAAAGCTCCAAATGAAAATACAAGCTGGCTACAGGCCATAGAGGACCTCAAGAAGCAGATAAGAGAAGTGGGGGAAAATTTGGGAAGAGAAATGAAAAAGATGTAAGAAAAGTATGAAATGACAGTCAACAGCCTGACTGAGGAAAATAACACCTTAAAAAATAGACTAACTCAAATGGCAAAAGAGGCTCAGAAAGGCAATGAGGAGAAGAATGCCTTAAAAAGCTGAATTTGCCAGATGGAAAAAGAATCTCAAGAGCTCACTGAGGAGATTCATTCCTTCAGAGTTAGACTGGAGCAAATGGAAGCTAGTGACTTTATGAGAAATCAAGATGCTGTTAAACAGATCCAAACAAATGAAAGAATAGAAGGCAATGTGAAATATTTCATGGGAAAAACCACTGACCTGGAAAATAGATCCAGGAGAGACAATTTAAAATTATTGGACTACCTGAAAGCCATGATCAAAGAAAGAACCTAGAAATCACCCTTCAAGAAATTCTCAAGGAAAACTGCCCTGATGTTTTAGATCCAGAGGGCAAAATAGAGGTTGAAAGAATCCACCAATCACCTCCTGAAAAGATCCCCAAAAGAAAACTCCCAGGAATATTATAGCCAGGTTCCAGAATCCCAGATCAAGGAGAAAATACTCCAAGCAGCCAGGAAGAAACAATTTCAATATTGTGGAAATACAATCAGAATAGCCCAGGACCTGGCAGCTTCTACACTGAGGGATAGAAGGGCATGGAATATGATATTCCAGAGGGAAAAAGAGCTGGGAATGAACCCAAGGGTCACCTACCCAGCAAAACTGAGTATTTTGTTTCAGGGGAAAATATGGTCATTCAGTGGAATAGAGGACTTTCAAGCATTCTTAATGAAAAAATCAGAGTTGAATAGAAAATTTGACATTCAGACACAAGAAGCAAGAGATGCTTGAGAAGGTAATCAAGGAAAAGAAATCAAAAGGAACTTATCAAAGTTGGACTATTTACAGTCCTACATGGAAAAACGATAACTGTGTTTGATCTTACCCTCACTCACTCTCCTGAGTAGGGGAAAGGGGGATGAGAGGGGGGATGATGGAGGGGAGGGCATTCTGGGGAGAGGGGAGGTTAGAAGTACCCACTATCAAAGAGGGACAGGATCAAAGTAGGGAATGGACCAGGTGGGAGGTGAGACAGGTGGGAGAGAAATATAAGCAGTCTTTTACAATATATCTACTATGGTAATGTTTTGCATAGCTACACATATACAACACATACTGAATTGCTTATCTTCTCAGAGGGAGTGGGTGACAAGCGAGGAAAATTAAATGTTTCATAAGATGTCCAGGCAGTGGGGCTCAGAGATTCACCTTGCCCTAATGACAAAGTCGATGGGGGTAAGGGAGAAGATATGGGAGAGAGCAGATTGGATGAGGGGATATCTAGTGGGACTGCTATTCTGGGGTGGTGGGTAGGGAAAAAATGGGGGGAAAATGTAACTCATAATCTGGTGGAAATGAATGATGTAAACCAGAAGTTAATAAAGCATTAAAAAAAAAAATGCTGCAGGTTATACCAGTCTTTGGTTCTCTTCAAAAGTACATTAGGGGGGCAGCTAGGTGGCGTAGTGAGTAAGAGCGCCGGCCTCAGAGTTGGGATGACCCGAGATCGAATGCGGCCTCAGAAAATGAGCACCCACATGTAAATAATGACTAGCCGTGTAACCTTGATCAAGTTACTTAACCCCAATTGCTTAAAAAAAAAAAAAAAGTACATTAGGCAGGGGCGGCTAGGTGGCGCAGTGAGTAAGGAGTCCGGAGGACCCAGGATTGGTTCCGGCCTCAGAAAATTAGCACCCACACATAAAATAATTAGCAGTGTAACCTTGAGCAAGTTACTTAACCCCAACTGTTTTAAAAAAAAAAAAAAGAACATTGGGCACATTAATGAATTCTGCATTCTCAATGTCACAATAAAAAAAAATTCAGGATAAGAGTGAGGACCTCTGGAAAAGCCCACACAGTATACTTTGTATTAATGCAAAAAAGTCAAAAGCTTAATAAAGCCTCAAAATCTATTCTGAATGCATACCAGAGCTCTCAGCAGTGATGGAGAGCAGAAAAGAAGACATAGTTTTCTGTCCCTAGAAATTACAGTGCTCCCAATCTCAAGCCCAAATCAATCCACAATAAATCCAAGGAATCTAGTAGTGAGTATCCATTCATTGTCAAGGAAATCATGACTGATTTACACCAAGGTTTACTCCCAAACTTTTCTGTTTGTCCCCAGATGCCTTTTCACCCTAGAAATGTCTCTTTACCTGCAGCTCCCTGCTTCAAATGGTGAGTTCCTACCTGGTTACATCCTTGTGAAGAAGTGTCCAGGTCAACCAAAAACTTCTCTGCTGGCTTTGCTACTGATTTTCCACTTTCTTCACTCCCTCACCCCTACCCCTGGCCTTTCAGTTCACTTTTAAATGTTGGTTTCCCCCACCTCTTCTGATGTATCCTTGAGTAAAGTTATCATACCAACTCAGAAAGTTAGAGAACATTAAAGCACCAAGCAATGGCATACTTCTTCTCTGAAGAGTCTGGTGGAAATTATTTGTGAAGGTTTTCAAATATGAGACAAACAAAGGCAGTCCAAAGATTACCTATTAGCACTTCAAAACTCTTGGGGATTAATAAGTATTTCTGTAGATCTCTTATTTATTCATGAAAGTAAAGTTCAGGTCCCTGGTTTCCACTATCTATTTAATTAGTTAAGGTAGTTCTAAGAAGAAAATTATTTTTCAATCTCAAGAGAACCTTCTCTTGTAAAATCAAAGCAGGTGTTGAGGAGATCATCTGCTGATTTCCAGTATAATAGATTTTTTGCTTTCTTTAAAGATCTCTGAAAACCCATACAAGCTTTGGCCTGACATGCCAAGATATTTTTGTCCACTACCGTATCTCTAGCTAGGTGTTTCTGTCTATCACATCACAGAGCCTTCTGGACAGTCACTAGCACATATAAAATAGTGGTAAAAATACAAGTCTTAAAAAACAACAACAAAAAGTCCATGAATATGTAAATGTAGCTACCAGATCCCCATTATTTCTTCTGCACCTACTCACATGTCACTAAACGGAACCTGCCAACTTAACCCTGTTTGTTTGCCTCAGTTTCCTCATCTGTAAGATGAGCTGGAGAAGGAAATGGCAAACCACTCAAGTGTCTTTACCAAGAAAACTCCAAGGGAGGACAATGAAGATTCAGACATGATTGAAAAAATGACTGGTTTGATCAATTCACAGCTCTTCCAAGAATACTTTGGCTTGCCCATTTTTCCATATGCTCCTAATAATGATTAGTCCCATTTTCTTGACATCTGTGCAAATTTGTTGAGTATGATGTAGAGCCGTAGTATTGTCTGGTTTGCATTACTCTTATTATTAGTTAGATTGATATAAATATCGTTGTTAATTGTTAACAGTTCTTTGGAAAACTGTTTACTTGAGTTGCATTCTCTATTTTGAGTTTACTGTGGTATATGGTGAAACATCTTGCTTTAACCTTAATTGCTGCCAAACTTCTTTCCAGTTATCTGAGTAATTCTTAATAATTTTTTTCACCAAGTAATTTGTGTTCTGGATGCCATCAAAAAATGGAGTAGAGCTCATTTGTTTTTTATTCTTTCTTATTCAGTTTGTTCTACTTTTCCATCGTAAAATTAGTACCTAGTAGTTTAGATAATTGTTGATTTATAGAATAAGCTGAATTCTATTTCTTAATAAAAATATTTCAAAGTTTAACAAATGGCCTATGTATAGAGTCAGGTGAATAAGGATTGGTCTTTTCCCCTGAAGCAAAAGTTAATCTCACTTTTTTCTCTGGCAGCTCCCATAGCCAATTTATTAATTCACCTAAAAGGGCAATGCAGTCATTCCCTGCAGCAGACTCAGAGCTGCCGGTCTCTGGAGCTGTCTCTGCCCATAAGAGAATGGGACAGAGGATTAAAAATAGAAGCTCTTGACACCCTTGTTATTGGAGAGGAGGCACTGAGAAAAATTAAAATTTAAATGAAGAGTATTACAGCCATTCCATTATTAGTCACATATTCTCGTTTACCTATAAGAAGCAAAGGGAGAATGCCTAGAAAGGTCAGGCTGTGGCAGTGAGGCCCTTCTGAGAGGATCAGGTGCTGTCACAGTTATGCTAAGGGATGGCTATTATTTCCATGGCTACCTGAGTAGCTAACATTTGTCCCTTTATTTGCACCCTATACCCACATCACAATGAAATGATCACTTGAGCTCCTAGGTCAGGAGCCTAGTCTCTCCTTTGTCACAAGAGATACCTTAATACGTTTTTTACTTATATTTTATTTAAACTTAATATGTTTAATACTGTTTTTCAAGCAGCAGACTTATTTTCTGAGTACATTAGCACAATATCCTGACCCCCACGATGATGCTATATTACTGAGTTTATATCATATCAGGTGAAGCCAAAGTTTTATATACAGAGTTTTATAATATAAAAGACATTGTACAGTAGGAACAGAATGAATGTATCTCCAAGTATACTTTAACTACTTTACATATGTACCTGATAAAGTAACTTTGGGAAACTATGTCTCTGAATGGGAGGACGACCACCCAGGATAAAGACTGTGGGCAATAATCCCCTGGAATCAATGGAGCCAAAGCAGATTTAATATTATATGAGTTATACAGAATTTTGTCTTGCTTCAGACCAGCATCAAAAAGTCCACTTCCTTCTAGCTTAGAATTCTATAGAATTTTTAAAGCTTTTTCTTCCCAACCCTAATGTCTCTAGTTATTTCAGCGGGTATTGCAAAAATTTTCCAAATAAAAACATTTTTTAAAACAAAAAAAGCTAATTTTAACGGTTATAAGGCCAAACATTCATAAGTGATCACAACTGCAAAGAGCAGAACATTGCTGACCAAAGCATACAGAGCAGCATATAGAGACAACTAGCTGGTACAATGGATAGAGCACTGGACCTGGACTCAGGAATATCAGAGATCAAGTCCTGCCTTCTACACTTACTAACTGTGTGGCCCTGGACATATCACTTAACTTCTGTCTTCAACAGCTTCCTCATCTGTAAACTGGGGATAATAATAGCACCTGTTTTCTGGGGGAATGACCTTTCTACCACAAGGACAAAATGCAGTAATACTTGTAAAACACTTTGCAAACCTTAAAGTGTTATACAAATGTGTACTGCTGCTGCTGCTGTTCCAAAAAGACAAGAAAGCTGTAACCAGTTTAGTCTGGTATTTTTGCCTAGAATATGTATTTATGATATTTCTACAAGAGATTTCTCTCTATGCACTATTTTATTCTTGGTTCCCTATATTTAATTATAATGTCCTATATGATGCTCACATTTATGGTGTTTGATAATGGAAATCATCAGAGTAAGTTTGCCTCTGCCTGGTTTTGAGCTGCTCCCTGTTAACATCATATCACCCATGTATATACATGATGGTGATGGTGACTAAAATTATGACTAGTGACTAAAGTCTATCATTATCAGGTATGTCTCTGACCTCCTCATCAACGAAAATTCTTTTTCTTGGTGTTAGACAGTGAGACTTGCCTGGAGAGAACTTACTCTTTTGAAGTCTTTTATTTTATAGCTATGTAAATGATCTATAATTTATTGGGAAATGTGATGGAAGAAAGAATTCATTCAGATTATTTCTCTGTAGGAGGAAGAGACTTAAAATCTGACATTAATTAACAGAACTATGAATTTGACTTTGGCTATCTTTTCCAATCTTTTGCCTAACTGAAAGCCCAGGACAATGGAATTGGGCAAGATCTTTGGCTCATTTAGTGTTGCATCTTCCTTCTTGTGCCAATTAATAACAGTCTAAATTAATTGTCTTTCAAAGTACAACCAAAGTCACATATGAAAATTAAATTCTCCTTTCCTGAGTAATCATTATAGCAGTCAGCATCATGCTAGGATAGAGCTGACTACTGCATTTTGCCCAGCCCTGATGAGGTCCTGTGTTAAGCAACCAGAGATTTGTGAATCACAATCACAGGTGGATAAGGGTAAAAATGCTCTAGAAAAATAGTTTTTTCTCTTCCAGGCCTGTGGGCATTTCATCTGTGTTAGGGATTAAAAAAAAAAAAAATTCCCCTTTCTTTTCCCCCAATTCAGATGCATGCTTCCTTGACAAAACATATTAAAGTGTTCCTGGTGTTATTTAAAGTCTTTGCTATTTATGTGATGACTGTCTGAGTTGGGCTAATTTTCCCTTACTTAAAGATTTGTTCATTTTTTTGACTTGTTTTCTAAAGGCTCTTTGGACAAAGTGGCAGCACGTGCATGCAGACCGGCCACTGCCACTGCTGTCATTCTCCTTTGCTACATGTGCTGCCTGGGAATTTTCTCTCCATTCCAACTGTTCCTCGAGTACATGTGCAGAGAAATCACCACCTAGACTTGCTGAAAACATAATGCTTCTACAGGCAAAGAAGTGGGCATGAGGGCCCAATTGAGGGTTATTTTTTTGTGTTGTTGCAGTCCTGTCCAACTCTTCCTGACCGTGTCTGAGAATTTTTTGGCAAAGATACTACAGTACTTTGTTATTTCCCTTTTCAAGTCATTTAACAGATGAGGAAACTGAGGCAAACAAGGTTAAGTGACTTGCCCGGGGTCACAGAGTTAGTGAGTATTTAGGCCAGATTTGAACTCATGAAGATGAGTCTCTGACTCCAAGCCCAGTGCATTATTCATTGTGCCACCTAGCTACCCAGAGGCCTATTTTAGAGAGGTATTATTAAGTAACAGGATTCAGAGCTGGAAGAAACCTCAGAGAACATGTAGGCTAGTCCCTTTAACATTACAATCTAATGTGATCCAATCACTTAACATTACAATCTAATGTGATGCAATCACTTCTTTCAACAATGCAAACTGTCACCCAACCTACCAGAAGGTCACTACAAGGGGTCCACCCACATCCCAGGATCCTCCCCTAATTTCTCCGGCCTATATCTTTGACAACAATGAAGCAAAGAAACTGTCAGCTATGACCTGTTGTGCTCAGGTGACCGGGCCACCTTCCTTCTCACTGACACATTTCTATTGAGACCGTCTTTATATTGCTCTTCCTCCATAATTGTTTTTACTGTATTGCAGAGTGATTACAAATGTCATGTGGCTCTCCATTGTCCTTTGGGTGAGCCTTAGTATATAGCATTCAGAGACTACAGTGTCCCATGACTTACAGCCCTATAGCAACGAAAGAATATTGGTATGAAAAATCTGAACTATTATTTCTGGGAAAAGCCTGAGATCATCAGAAGAATTTTGAAGTCACCCAAAGGCAAACTGGGATTCTCTCCTCCTGTCCATTTCTGAATCCAACTGTCTACTTACAGTGACTGTCCAAGATAAAGATGCCAGTGGATAAGCAAGCAGTACAGATTGTGAACTGTTAGTGTAACACATTTTTGGAAATTTTTCAGAAGAGGTAACAGAGGTCAGAGAGTAATACTATGGCTATTGTTTATGTGTTAAGGTTTAGAATCTAATTAAATTATAAGCTTTTACAAGGCAAGGAACCAGGGCACAAAGCCAAGTGTTCTGACTCCAAAACCAGTATACTTTCTACCACACCACACTGAAGTGAAGGGAATGAGTAATAATACATTTTGCCCCTTCCAGCTTAAGTCTGCCTTCAGTGGGTATTAAGGGCCCCGGACAGCAAAAGTTCTTCCACATACTTCCTGTTCTAATTTGGCTAAGGGAATTGTTGTAATGCCAAGCCTAAAATAAGGAAAGTAAGGGAGACTGGGAAAGTGGGATGGGGTTGGGTTGTGAAGAGCTTTGCATGCTGGGAAGAGGAGCTTATATTTGATCCTAGAGGTACTAGGGAGCCCCAAAAGTTTATAGAATATACAGGGGTGATATGCTTAAGACCTGTATTTTAAGAAAAAAACACTTTGCTTTCTTTTTGTACCCTTTGTGCTTAGCACATAATAGTACTTGTGCTTGGCACATAGTAAGTGTTTTATAAAAAATTGCTGGCTGTGTGGAAGATGGATGTTGATGGATGCTGTACCAGTCTAGACAAGAGGTGGTGTATCAAAGATGAAGTGAAGGTAAATATCGTAAGACTTGGCAACTGAAGGATGGACATATGGGGTGGTACTGTGGCTTTGGAACAGGTGAATGGATGGATAGCTGTGCCCTGAACAGAAAAATGGAAATTCAGAAAGTGAATTGGTTTTTATTTAGGTAAGATAATGAAATCTGTTTAGAACATGTTGGGTTAGAGATAGATTAGGTCTGGATATAAAGATCTGTGATCTTTATATGTGCTCCCAAAAAGATGCAAAAGTCAGGCCCTAGCTTTAAGGAATTCATAATCTAATGGGAGAAGACAATAAACATGAATAAACAAAATACAGACAGGATAAATAAGAAATATTCAACAGAGGGAAGGCTTGAATTAAGAAGGGTTGGGAAAAACTTCTGGAGAAGATGGAATTTTAGCTGGGACTTGAAGAAAGTCAGGGAAGCCAAGAGGCAGAGAAGATGAGGGAGAACATTTCAGGCATGGGAGACATTCAGAGAAAATTTCTAGAGCCAAGAGATGGAGTGTCTTGTTTGTGGTACAGTCAGGAGGCCAATGTCACTAGATCAACGAGTATGTGTTAGAAAGTCAGGCATAAGAAGACTGGAAGAGTAGGAGAAAGTTCTAGGTTATGAAGGGCATTGAATGACAAATGACATTTCATTCTTGATTTGACAGGGTACCACTGAAATATATTGAGTGAGGGTGAGGGTGACATAGCAGGATCTGTGTTTTACTAAAATCACTTTTCTGAATGGAGGATGGACTGAAGTGGGAAGAGTCTTTAGAAGGCAGGTCTACCAGCAGGCTACTGCAATAATGTTAAGTGGGAAGTGCTAAGGGCCTGTACTAGAATAATGCAAGTGTCAGAGGAGAGATGGGGCCATGTTTGGGAGATGTTGCAAAGGTGAAATCAACAGGCCTTGGAAACAGATTGGCTATGGGTGTGTGTGTGTGTGTGTGTGTGTGTGTGTGTGTGTGTGTGTGTGTGTGTGTGTGTGTGTGTGTGTGTGTGTGAGAGAGAGAGAGAGAGAGAGAGAGAGAGAGAGAGAGAGAGAGAGAAGTCCTGGGTTGATACCTAGGCTGTGGGCCTGAGAGATTAGGAGGATGGTGATGCCTTTGACAATAATAGAAAAGTTTGTAGGAAGGGAAGATTTAGGTGGAAAGATAATAAATTCCATTTTGGACATGCTGAGTTTAAGAAGTCTCCTAGGCATCTAATTCAGGATGTCTGAAAGGCAGTTGTAGATGTGAGACTGAAGGTCAGCAGAGAGGTTAGGGCAAGATAGCTAGATCTGAGAATCATCAGCACAAAGAAGGTCATTAAATCCATGAGATCTGATGAGATAATGAAAAGTAGTAAATAGGGGCGGCTAAGTGGCTCAGTGAGTAGAGCATCGGCCCTGGAGTCAGAAGGACCTGAGTTAGGATCTGGCCTCAGACACTTAGCACACACAAACAAACAAACAAAAAACCTAGCCCTGTGACTTTGGGCAAGTTACTTAACCCCATTGCCCTCTCCCCCCCCCCAAAATAGTAGTAAATACTTCTTCCCTTCTCCCTTTCCCACATCACCAAAACCTCTCCAATAAATTAAGGCTTACAAGACTAAATCTTAAGAAATCACCTTGGAGTTTAGTCAATGTCCTAATTGTCCTTATCCTAATGCCTTGCAAAAGATTATCCTCAGGATCCTGTTGGTACAAGCTGCTGAAGCTCCAGGAGCCAGTTTGGTTCCCTGGCCTTTACTTCCATTGGAAAGGAAAAACATAGTAAATGTGGTATTTGTGCTCCAGAAAGTCTACTGTTCCCACCAGGACTGATCACTATTTCAATCAGAGCCCTAGAAGGGAAAGGCATCAACTAAATAACACTAAGCTAGTGAAACCCTAACACCTGTAAATCAAAGTTGTAAATACTGCAGAACACCATGAAGATATCCAATACTCTTCCTATGGCTACTCAATCATTTCTGAACCAGCCTGATTCAGAGAGGAAAACTAGGTCCAAAGTCATTAGCAACCTATACCTCCTCAAGAGGAATCCTCACTATCACGTACCGGACAAGTAGGTATTCAGTCTCTGCTTGAAAACCTCCAAGGAGGGGGATCCATTACAGAGCAGAAGGTCTTTTTTTTTTTTTTAAGGGAGAAAGCAAGGCAATCAGGGTTAAGTGACTTGCCCAAGGTCACACAGCTAGTAAGAGTGTCAAGTGTCAGAGCTGAATTGGAACTCAGGTCTTCCTGACTACAGGGCTGGTATTCTCTTCCCTGTGCCACCTAGCTGCCCCTAGAGTAGAGGGTCTTAACCTGGAGCCCATGAACTTAAAAAACAAAACACTTGCTCTTTTACCTACTTATGATTCCTTCATAATCTTATGCATTTTATGAATTAAAAGACATATTTTTCTGAAAGTGGAGGTCAATGGCTTCACTAGACTGGCTAGGGAGTGCAGGACAGGGAAGTGTAGGGGAAGAAGCTGTACTCCAGAGGCAGCTTGTACCAGCAACGGATAACTCACGCTTTGGGTGTTCACCCAGACATCCAGGCTGAACTTTCATTTTCTACCCATTCTTCCTGGCTTTATGGCTTCAGGCCAAACAGTACAAGACCCATCTCTCTTCCACAGTAAGCTCTTCAAATACTTGAACTCTTTCAGTCTTCTTTTCCAAGCTAAAATATTCAGTTCTTTCAATCGATCATTGTATGATTCAGTCAAGAAACATTTATTAAGTGTGTGGTATGGACTGGGCACTGTGCTAAGTGCTGGCAAAACAAAGAGACAAAAACATCCTGGGCCCTCAAGGAGCTCATAGTCTAATGGGGGAGACATCAAGCAATCACATATATATGCAGAAGCTACATAACAGGACAAAGAGAAACAATTAACAGAGAGAAGGCACTAGAAAGAAGAGTACATGGGCTCAAGGCCCTTTGGCAACCTAGCTGCTCTCTTCTGGATGATCTCCAACTATACTGCAAAGAGACAGATTTAGACTTGTTCCTAACACCTAGAGCCACCCCATGGCTACAGACCACATACTGCCAATACAAAATACTGCTTCCATAAGTTGGCTATATTTTATTGCAATAAGATATTATTCACTAATGCTAAACTAAAACATTTCAAATACAAATAAAGTAATGATACAATGATAATTCAATAAATGAATGATGTCAGACATGCTAAATACAATAAATGAATTAGGTATTCACTTTTTAAAAATTCCTCTCCTTTTTAAAGAATACAGGTTGATTCTGATTCCTACCATTGCATGGACTAACCACTTTTGCCCTAGGGTCATTTCTTGGGCTAACCTAATGATTTAGCTTATGACTTCAGATGAACCAAAGTAAAGTAGGCCCCCTGGGTGCCTTAGAACAGAGTCTAGTATCTTCTTGGACCAGTTCCTAGGAATGGAACAAAACATCCAAAACTCATTTGATTATCAGTGGACAAAGAAAACACCATGAACATCAGAAATATTGAAAGGAATCTTAATAGTATAGGAAAAAGATTTATTTTTTTTATTTACTTCACTACCCAAGAGTTTCTTCTAGAACCTCTTTCTCTTTTCTCTCTCCTTCACAAAATACAGAATTCCCCTGGTTCTTCTCCTATATTCAAGGGCTTTTCTTTCTTCATATCTTCCTCATTCCACCCCAAAATTAACTAGGTTTTCTTTTCAGGTCTTTTATCTTTCAAAACTCTATTGCTTGGAGAGCTTTTCAATTCAACCCCTCTAGTTGATAACTCCTCAATTTGTATTTCCAGCTCAACCGTCCTCCAAACTTCACACCTTCATTTCCAACTGCCTGTCAGCTATTTCCATCTGGCTATCCTACCCACATATCAAAATGGACACCTACAAAAACCTTATCACCATCTGCCTAACTAGCTCTTCCACCCAAACCTCCTTTTTTCTTTTAACAGTACTTATTCCCTGGATGATCTACTCACCCAAGATCAAAATCATGAGTCAGTTTGACTCTTTCCTTTCTTTGAACTTTGCATCAGAAGTTAATCCTTAAGCCTGAACGCTTCCATGCTAAAGCTCTGCCTATTCAATTACTTTTCATTTTATTTCTGAATGGCAAAGAAAGTTGTATTAAGCATTTTTTATTTTAAAAAAAATTATATCTTTTCACATCACTTAAACTTTCTTTTGTATAATTTTCCTTGTTCTCACGCTCTAAAAGTCATCCCAAATATAAAAGATTTTTTTTTAAAAGAAAAAAGAGAAAGAGGAAAAATGTTATCAAGACCAATCAATATGTGGGGAGGAAAATGACAATTACTCAATACTCAACACCTGTGGACCCTCCACCCTGCACAGGAGTACGGGGAGTTATTTCATATCTGTGTTTTGGGGCTCTGCTTATTCTTTGCAACCTTCATTTTTCAATCATTTTGTGGTCATTTTTCACATTTCTACTCTATGGTTTTCTTTACTTCTCTGTGTTCACCATGTTCCTCATTTCTTGCAGCAGTCACATTCCACGTCATTCACTTAAAAAAGGTTTTCTATCTTTATATGAGAACTAGATTATGTTGTGTTACCAGACACCGGGGGTTGTAATGTGACTTTGCTAGACATTTTTCTCATAGTTGAATTTTCCTTTTAATTTTCTTTTAAGTCTCAGTCCAGGTCCCCCAAAACATTTTCACTGAATATGATGTTCAAAAAATGTGGTCCTTCAGACACATTACAAAGGAATTTCATGGCATATAACTTCCATTTCCTTCAATTTTGAATGTGCACTCAAATGAATTTTCCCAAGATATACTTCCTTGGCTAAGTGAATTCTATAACCTCACCCATAGAGGTTCTTATTAGGACAACAATGCTTTCAAGTGTTAGAATCTAGCACCAAGGAGCAAACAACACCTTTAGGGAAAACTGCATGTATAGCTAGCTAGTGAAAAAAAATGGCCTGGAGAGACATTGAGGCATCATACCATGGTATTGGGACCTTGTATCAAATTTATCTCAACCAATTTAAAACATCTATGGCTACATTTCAGAATAAGACCAAAAAAAAAAAAAAAAGCCTGTTCTATGAAGAAAGTGTCTGGAAACCAACCTGCTAAATATGCTAGAGAATAGGTAATGACAAAGGCACTATAAGACCTTGGCAGTTGACAAGTCCTGACCCAGAGGGACTGAGGATGAAACATGTTTGTTTCCTTTTAGATGAGAAGAGGAGGGTGACTAGAAGGTAACAGCAAATTGTAGATGCTGAGGTGACTGGCTTGGCATGCATTTTTCCTTGTTACAAGGAAAGTTTCTATGGCAAGGCAGAATTTCTGCAAATGACTTCAGTGTAAAGAACTAAAAGCATCAATGATTAAAAAAAACAAAACAAAACAACACCTGGTCTGGGGCAGCTAGCTGGTGCAGTGAGTAGAGTGTCGGCCCTGGAGTAAGAAGGACCTGAGTTCAGATCTGACCTCAGACACTTAAGGCACACACAAATTAAAAAAAAAAAAAAAAACCTAGCCCCGTGGCCTTGGGCAAGTTACTTAACCCCAACTGCCCTCCAAAAACAAAAACAAAAAACAAAAACACCTGGTCATAGTACAATCCTGCTGGAATTAATGCAAAGGCAAAACAGTACCTTTCTAGTTTGTGTTAATGGCAGGAACAACCTCTTATCACTTGTTGCTGAACATTTCCCTTCAGATGTCACCTCGACCTTAAACTCAACTTCTCTAAAATCAAGATTTATCACCTTTCTGCCCCAAACCAGCATTCCTTACCTTCTGAATTCTTTATGCACAATCATTTTCCTGTCACTGAGGCTTTAAATCTGTGTCCTCTTTGACTCTTTTCTCAAGCCCCCAACATATAACTTAAAGTCAATTCAAGAAGCATTTATTAAGCAACTACTATGTGACAGGTACTATACTAAGCACTAGGGATACTAAGAGAGGCAAAAGACAGTCCCCGCTCTCAAGGAGCTCCCAATCTAATGGGGGAGGGAACATGCAAACAACTATGTACATACAAAATCTATGCCAGATAAATTGGAGAAATCTCTGAGGGAAAGCACTAGCCTCAAAAGAGGGACAAGAAAAGTTTCCTGTAAAAGGTGAGACTTCAAGGAAGTCAGAGATGCCAAGAGACAGTGATGATGAGTAAAGAACAAGAACAAGAAGGCCAATGCCAATGGAACTCAGAGTAAGATGTAAGACTGGAAAGGGAGGAAGCGGCCAGTTTATATGAAAGGCTTTAAAAGTCAAACAGATTTGTGGCAGGGAGACTAATCAACAGACTATTATTATAATAGTTCAGGCAAGAGGTGATAAAAGTCTGCACGAGATAGGCAGTGTCAGAGGAGAGAAGCTGGTGTATTTGAAGTGATGTTGTAACAGTGAAATCAACAGATCTTGGCAATAGACTGGATACCGGAGGCTGAGGAGAGATGGTAAGAGAGTGAGGAATCGAGGACGATGCCTCAGTAATGAGCTGGCAGACTGTGGTACTCTGGGGAATGGGGAAGCTTGCAATGGAGGGAACATTTGGGGGAAAAGATAAATGAATTCAATCCTGGGCCTACTGAGTTTAAGATGTCTGTGGAAAGTACAGTCTGAGATATCAATAGATGCCTTATCAATTTTTTGATTCACAACAATAAATGGAAATTACTTAGGATTTAGAGTTTACTTCTTTAAACTTCAAATAAGCCCAGAGAGATCCTAGGCAGACACTCATAGGTAAAGCTTCTGGCCCCTTGTAACAGGGATAAGACTAAGCCCGAGTCTTCCTGATGCTGACATTTTGTTTACTATGCTGTGCTGCTTCTACTATTGCTACGACATCAAGTCAATGCCCTTATCTCAGGTCTAGTTTTCTAAAACAGCCTCTTAACTGCTTTGCCTGACTCTAGTCTTTCCTCATTCTAATCCAGACTACCTATAAGTGTTAAAAAATAAATGTCCCTCAAACATCAGTTTCACTATATCATTGTTACAGCAGACTGCTGACAAATGTCACTGACTCTCTACTGCTTCTACTGAATGGCATCTTAATTCACTTAGCAATCTAGGTAGCCCACAATCTGACCTCAAACTACCTTTCCCACCACAGCTCCCACTTCTTTCTAATATGACCTGAACACTCTCCAAGTAGACCAGTTTATTCATGGTCCTTCCTCCTGCCCTGTAACTACTGAAACCATTCCTCCCATCTCTAGGGGTCATCACCATCTTCTCCAATTCCTAACCATTCTTCAAGGCCCAGCTCAAGTTTCATTCCCATCACAATGATGCCCTGACAACTTGGACCCATACTAATTTCTCCTCTAGTTTCCCCTAAATTCCTAGAGCAAAGGATATGAACAAGCAGTTTTCAGGGGAAGAAATTAAAGATATCTATAAGCATATGAAAAAATGCTTTAAATCACTACTGATGAAATGCAAATCAAAACAACTCTGAGGTACCACATCTCACCACTAAGATTGGCTAACATGACAAAACAGGAAAATGATAAGTGTTGGAGATGTGGGAAAATTGGAACACTAATGCATTGTTGGTAGAGTTGTGAACTGATCCAACTATTCTGGAGAGCAATTTGGAACTATGCCCAAAGGGCTATAAAAATGTGCATATCCTTTGACCCAGGCAATACCACTTCTAGGGCTGTATCCCAAAGAGATCTTACAACTGAGAAAAGGACCCATATATACAAAAATACTTATAGCAGCTCTTTTTGTGGTGGCCAAGAACTGGAAAGCAAGGGGATACCCATCAAAACTGGAAAATGGCTAAACAAGTTGTCGTATGTGAATGTAATGGAATACTATTGTGCTATATGAAATGGGGAGCAGACAGACTTCATAATAACCTGGAGAGACTTATATAAACTGATGCTAACTAAGAAGAGCAGAACCAGGAGAACATTGTACACAACCGCAGACACATCATATCTGTGATGACTAATTTTGACAACAGACTGGACTCCTCTCAGCAATGCAAGGTTATAAGATAGCTCCAACACTATCCACATCCAGAGAAAGAACTACAGAGTCTGAATGCAAATCGAAGCAAACTCCTTGCTCTCTCTCTTTTTTGTTTTGTTCCTTCTTTCTTGTCAATCATTCCATTGATTATAATTCTTTTTTACAACCTGACTAATGTTTAGTGTGAAGGTATCTGTAGAACCTATATCAGATTGCATGCTGCCATGCCATGGGGGGTGTGGGGAGGAGAGGGAAGGGGAGAAAATTTGGAACTCAAGGGATTGTGGAACTGAATATTATAAACTAAAAGTAAATAAAGTTTTAAAAAAAATTTTAAAACATCCAAAAAATTAATATATACTAACTCATCATAAGCACCCTAATAATTGCAAAAGCGCCCCCCCCTCAGTGTAGCATTTTTGTTTCTCCAATAGTATCTATGAATTTCCTTTGTAAGAAAAAAAAAAACTCATACTGTATTATGTCGTGACTTGACCTTCAAATTTCTGTATGTTTTTGCATTAAAAACAAAAACAAAAACAACATATGAAAAGGCATATGGAGTGTCTCATTTTAAGAAGAATGAGAAGGCTAGTGTCACTGGTATATAAAATGTGTGAAATACTGGGAGGGTGGGAAGGTCTAGGTTTAGATTATGCAGGGTCTTACAAGCCAAACAAAATTTTCTATTTCTTCCTGAGGGTGATAAGGAATTGCTAGAGTTGATGGAATAGGCAGACGACATGGTTAGACCTGTGCTTTAGGAAAATCAATCTGACAGCTGAGTGGAAGTACACTTGAAGAAGAGAGACCAACCAGAAGGTTACGTAGTCGTTCAGACACAATGGGATGAGGGTCCAGTGACAATGTCAAAGGAGATAGGTGAGCATACATAGTAAATATTACAAAAGTAGAAATGACAAGACTTGACCATTGGTGAGCTATAGGGGGTGAGGGTGGACACCTTGGTTGGAAGCCTAGGTGACTGGGAAGATGGTAGTATTCTGGACAATAACAGGAAGTCAGGAGGAGGTGAGGGTTTAGGGTTAAAGATAATGAGTTCAGTTTTGGTCATGTTAATGTCTGGATACCCAGTTTGAGATGTCTAACAGACTACTGGAGATGCAAGACTGGAAGTCAGGAAAAAGGTTAGGACTGGACAAACAGATCTGAGTGATATGTAGAGTCATAGAGTGAAACCCCTGAAAGCTGCTGACATTATCAAGTACAACAGTATAGAGGAGGAAGAGAAGAAAAAAGAGCCCAGAACAGTCTTGGGTACGGCTAGTGGGTGTGACCTGGATAAAAATCCAGCAAAGGATTCCCAAAATTACCAACTAAAAGCACAGACTTCATGGGCAGGAGAGGTTAGTCACCTTGACACAATCATTGCCACACTCTCAGATTTTTAGTGTAGGCAGTGACAGGGCCTCTGCCTCAAGAATAAGGATAAAAAGAATAAAAATGAAGGTGTGTGTGGAAGGATGGCCCTCAGGGATTCCCAGCTCATTTTATGTGCCTTTCCTTTTTTGTCATTTCCTTAAAATAACAATACTACTTATCCAATTAAATAATATCTAAGATTTGAAACTTAATTCTTTGCGAGCAGTTCTTTTATGGCTAGATTGCTATAATTCATCACACTCTGGCTTTCCTTTTGTAAAATAAATATGAGTTCACCAGCGGTGGGAAAGAGGAAAATGATTTCTTTACTAAAGAGTTTACCTGTTCTTAGTCCTAGCTGCTGATTTCCTACATGAGGTTACCAACTGGAGAAGGATGCCTTAGTGAAGAATAAGTAGAAATCATGATTCCGGTTCACTTATAAGCAATAAAGAAATAAGGCAATACTGAATCATGTGGCTCTTGTTTTTTAAAAAACAAACAAACAAAAAAAACTCACTGGGGCATGGGCTGTTTCCCCTGCACTCCCTTTTTTAGTGTATTTAGGAACATCCCTTAAGTTGTATCTTGCCCATGTAGTATGTGGGTGCCTAATACATGCTTGCTGTCTGATTGGTTATTAAAATACCACTTCATAAATATTTACAAGAGACAGAAATGAAGGCAGACAAGAAGAAAAGACAAAATATACAGAAATTATGAGAGTGATTTCTTTTCAAAATGTTTTCTTCAAGATGCAGCATATCAGAATTCATTACCTATAGGAATAAACTATAAACCTTTAAAATCTGGTGCATAGAAATGTATTTAGAAATGAATGTTATTAGTAATAATAACTTACTGAATATTCTAAACACTATCCTCTAATCTAGGGAAGCGGGGAGGGACATGGAAGGCCTCTGGGGAGGAATAAGGTCAGAACCCTATCACATAGATTATAAATTGCAAATAAAGAGAGTAATGTTATTAATCTTGTTAACAAAAAACTAGCCCAAGTAACCTAAACGGAGCTATATAAAAAACTCCAAACTATAAAAGACATACATAGTGATAATGCTTTTGTTCTGAATGAAAAGGGATTGGAAGTGAATCCAAAAGTCATAGCTCTTTCTTGAGTTTGTACAACAAATCTTTAATGGTGAAATCTCCAAAGTTAGTGTCAATATCCTGAAAACTACTATTCACAAATTAAATAATTTACAGTATTACTTAGAGAAATGGGAAGAAGGAAAAGGGTAATCTAAGGTAAACATATAAGATATAAGGCAAATGAGTTGTCAATGTCCTGAAATGTTACTAAAATAGGTTTTCTTCTTCAGTGATCTAACATAGGCACGTAAGATTGAGTTATTCAGGTGCCCTAGAAGGAATAGGTACTCAAAACACATACATACACAACCACACACACACTCAAATCAAATCTGATTAGTTTAAAAGCACTATTTGCAGTTAAATAATCAAATTCTTTTTTTCCCTGCCTGATAAAATTTACCCACTAGATAAAAATATCTAAATGCAAGCTAATGTATATACTATTCCCACTTTTCTACCCTAACCCCTTGGCTGTTTTCTTGGCTTTACAGAAAATGCCATGATGAAATAATTGATCTTCTCTGTCAACACAGACAGCTGCTGTGACTATACACAGTTCACCCCCACCCCCATTCTTCCTTTTAGTAGCTTTAATTACTGCCTGAAACAAAATATTTATAAATCTCACTAGCCACTGCATCCATCTAAAAGGGATGAGGAGGCAGTAATGAATTATGTTCAACATTTGTTAAGCCAGCACTAGGGCAAACATCTGCTACAAGGCTGTGTTGAAAACATTTCTATCAACTCGGCCATCTTGTCTGGAAAATTACAAACCCTGGAGGGATGTTTGCTATTAAGGTTTCAGCCATTCTGTGAACAGCACTCTGACTGATGCAAGTGGCACACATAGAATAACACTGCAGCAATGACTATTTGGTGCCATTTTAGGAGGCATTTTCAAGGATTTCTGTACTTCAGAAAGCAAGATGACAATTTCCAATCTATGCAGGCTATAGACAAAAATGAGGCTCGTATTCACCAAGGATGGGTACTGTTCTTAAAATAAAAGGCACCAAGAAGCTACTAGAAAGAACATTAATGTATTAATTCATTCCTCTACAGCCTAGAAGGCACTGTAGCTTATTTGTACAAGGGGCTGGAGGGTTAGCAGAATCACAGAACTTTAGAATGAGCAGAAACCTTAGGATAATCTAATCTAAGACCCTTATTTTACAGGGAAGGAAAATGAGGCCCTGAGAGATGAAACCTCTGGGCAGAGAGAGGACCAGAGTCCAGGTCTCCAGACTCAGCGCTTCATTGCCCTTAATCCAAAGGAGATCATTAATATCCTCTTCCTTAATTTCAATAGTGTCCATTTTCTGGATTTTGAAAGTTCTCACTTTAGGGAGTGTACTTTAGAGTTAAAATAGTTTACTATTTTCCTTTACTTAGAAAATTTCTATTTTAACCTTAATTTAGGTTCCAGGACAATTTTAATATTTTCTAGCCTTTTCTCTGCTCTGTAAAGTTCAGAAATACCTTCTGAAAAATAAAACAAAGCATCACCACAATAATTCCCACTTTCTTCCATCCCATTAAAATGAAGAAAGCCTGTGAATGCTTTTCCCACCCCCATATTGAGTTAGGAATAGGTCTTCCACATTTAATGGGTTTTGTGCCCAGTGACTCAAAGACTGGCACATCTTGCACACCTGAGCCTCAATCCAAGGACCCTGGGTGTAGGGGCTCTGGCTTCTATGTTGGCCAAGGCATTGTACCTCTTTTTTTCTTAGTTTAAAAAACAAACAAACCCTGTTTCCTATTAGTTTACAACATTTAGTTCCACAAATTTTTGAGTTCCAAATTTTCTCCTCCACTCCCCCCGCTGGGGGCGGCATGCAATCTGATTGAGATTCTACATATACCTTCACATTCAACATTAATCAAGTTGTAAAGAAGAATTATAACCAATGGAATGAATCACAAGGAAGAAACAAAACAAAATGAAAGAGAGAGAGGGCAAGTAGTTTGCTTCAGTCTCCATTCAGACTCTGTAATTCTTTCTCTGGATGTGGAAAGCCTTTTCCATCAAGAGTCATTTGGAGTTGTCTTATAACCTTGCATTGCTGAGGGGAGCCCAGCCTATCAAAGTCAGTCATCACAGATATAGGATGTGTCTGCAGCTGTGTACAATGTTCTCCTGGTTCTGCTCCCCTCACTCAGCATCAGTTAACATATGTCTCTCCAGGTTATTATGAAGTCTGTCTGTTCCTCATTTCTTATAGCACAGCAGCGTTCCATTACATTCACATGCCACAACTTGCCTTCTTGAAATCTAAGTTCTTATATTTGTGAAATTGAGCTGGCACCTATCCTGTGAGGTCCCAGGATGTTCTGAGACTTGATTATTAGAGATCTAGTAAAGGAGAAAGGGACTTAACTAAAATAAAAGGTATTACTAGTGATTCTTTTAACCCTCGATTTTCTGTGAAATCAGGAGCCAAATTACCAAACTATATTATAGAATTATGACATATGATAGGTTGCAACAATAGCAATAAATATGGGTCTCTTAATATTAACACAGAAAATCACAAGAGTATTGCACAAGGTCTTATCCCTTAGAGAAAGTCAAAGTACAATCTTATATGATATAAAGAACACATTTCCTTTAATCCAAGTTCATCTTCAATGACAATTAGGTGGCCAAAGCTCCATATTTAACAGCAAGGTACACATGTACTAAATATTTGCTTTCATGTATAACAAGAATATTTTATTCATCTAATAGCCTTCACCCCAAACAAAAGAAAAAACACCATGTCTGGATGAGTAACACACTCTACCATTTCCCCTTGTTTCCAAAAATTGGGGGGTAGAGAGGAAGGTGTCCCTCCAGAGAAAATGCCTGGAATCAGGAGATGTAGTATCTTGTTTGAGGAATATTGAGGAGGCCAGTGTCATTGGATGGAAGAGTAAAGGAGACAGGAGGGGTGTATGGTTATAAGAAAAATAGGAAAGGGGGAATGGGGTTGTGAAGGGGCTTTGAATGCCAAAGAATTTTATATTTGATTCTGGAGGTAATGGGGACTTAACTGATTAAGGAGAGGATGACATGGTAGGACTGGTCTTTTAGGAAAATGACTTTGGCAGTTGAATGGAGGGTACATTGGAATGGGGATGGGAGATGGACCTGTGCAGGTGGATCAACCAGCTGGCTACTGCGATAACCAAGGTATGAAGGGATGAGGGCCTGTACTAGTGAGTGGCAGTATCGAAAGAGAGAAAGAGGCGTTTTGGAGAGATGTTGCAAAGGTGAAATCAAAAGGCCTTGGAAACAGACTGGACACAGGCGGTGAGAAAGTGGGGAATAGAATGTGACAGTTGAGAGACTGGAGGAATGAAGGGTGGTGGTGCCCTAAACAGGATGTTTAGAAGAGTAGAAGGGTTCAGGGGGAAAGATAATGAATTCAGTTCTGAACATAGTTTAAGATGTCTACTTAACATCCAGTTTGAGAAGTCTGAAAGATCATAATGGGGGTGTTCAAATCACCAGCCATTTCCTATCACCTCCTGGCTTTACTTTCTAAATTTCCTTTGCATTCTGATGCCCTGACATCTGCAAAGGTATGTGAGGTCAACACTGTAAATTTACTTTTCAGTTTGGAGAAGTGACTTCAGAAAGCACTGATGATATTCCATCAACACCTGTTTTCCCTTATTAAGTTTAGAAAAATCTTTTCAACAAGCAAACCAAACACGTAACATACAATTCTTAATCATGTTACTTAATAGCAGGCCCTGCAATTTAGAGATGGGCATAAGCATTCCATTGGGTCTCCTCAGTTAGGAAGCTTCAATGGAGAGGGTAAGAAAAAAGAGCTCATGTTCCTGTTTTCCAACAATTTTAAATGAGGAAGAAGGTAAGGCTACTTCAGAGCCTTGAAAAAAATGAGTCACTGAAGATCACTTGAGGAAAGATAAATAATACCAACCAAGCCTGAGACTTATCTGGGGTGGTACCCCTGTAGAACAATGACTTGAACACAACATATAAAAAGAAAAAAGTAACATATTTCAAAGCCTCTGAAAAAGGTCCCAAAAGCCTTGAACACAAGGAGCTAACCTCAAGTCCACTTGTCCTAATGTCCATCTACCTTCCAGATAGGTATGTCTTGATTTGATGTACAAGAGGAAGTCTAGGACCTCACAGGAGTCGGCAAACTAAAATTAAAAATAACACCACCAAAGAATAGGTAATTTCCTCCTTGGTCTGTGACCACACTGGCTTGGGGAAGTCAACTTATTTCCTGCACAGCTATCCAGGCATCTGAGGCCATGGGAAGTCTGTGGTAGCTAGAAATTGTGGGGGAGCGGGGTTAGGGAGAAAAAGGCGATGGATAGAGGGAAGAAGAATGGTGACTCAGGAAAGGAAGTATTTTTACATATAGCTTCAAAATGGATGTTGTCAGGATAAATATCAGGTTTTTTTGTAGATGACATTTCTTAAATTCTCTCAAGTAAATGCAAAACTTTTGGATTTCCAAGTTTTAGGGAGATCTTAAATAATGGAATATAATAGAATTCTTTGGGGGTAAGGTTCTTGAGGTTTACTGGTTTATGGAGAACTGCAGCCAAAAGGTGAAGGAAATGGGAACACAAAGCATGCAAAGTTTCTTAAGGAGAATAGTTAGCTAATTAATAAATCTAATTAGCAGACTGCTAATAATTTATAGTACCTACTATTAATATAAACATCCTCATATAAGCCTGGACTTATATATATTTTTGACCACATATTATTATGTATTTTTATCTTGATTAGAGAAACCCAGACAATATCTGCCAGGGAAATTTAGCAAATATCTACAGTCAAATGCCTTCAAGGAATGTTAACATTAATAATTAACAGGAAGCAGGAAAACACCCAAGTAGACACAATCTCCTTGTATCGTTTTTTGTTTTTTTTTAACCTGTCATCCTTCAAGGATGTTTCAATAAGACAAAACAGAAATTCTGGCAGATGCAGTTCTATTAACAACTGGAAGGGGTTGGGGAGACTGCCTCAGGGAAGGGTAGCCCTTATAAGAGGGTTTTGACAAAAGCCTTGGCTCCTTTCAAGGGGGTACTCCAGCATTGCTAATCAGTTTTGGTGCGGCTTTTGAATTGATCCTTTCTTAGACTAGGTATAACTTGGAGCTGTAGCTGTCAAGAAATTTGAATCTGGCATTGCGTTATCAAACCACAAATGTCCAAAACTAATAAAGAAGCAATCTTATACGACAACATACCTGCCTCTGACTCTGGGTGACATGTATGAGAAACTGCACTAGAGAGGAGTGAACCTCAGAAGATCCAGAATAGAAATAAAGAGCTACCTCCTAGTTTTCAAGCTCTCCCAATCAGACCTAAAAAAAAATGCATGGTGAATAGAGTAAAAGAAAAACTGCTCAGCTGCAACCAAAAGCACCTTGCTTCCTCCTTTAAGCTTTGGGTAACAACGTACATCTTGAGCAACATGTGAATCCAACTTAATTTTAACTATTATGAAGTACCTCTCATTGTTCCTTTCAATGTATACCTGAACTCATCAAAACTAAATTGAAATTACCTAGAAACCAGGCTAATAATATCCAGAATTGATCCGGTAGCCTTCTCTACACTCTTGGTTCATGTAGTAGTTTATTCACATTCTACAGATAAGGAAACATTCAAATCTGTGATTAGATTTTATACACAGCCAGTGACTTCCTTCCGGTACAGGAGGATATGAAAAGTTATTAAGATAAAAATCTTCCCTAGTACTTCATCCCTTCCCAGGATCCCACTCCTGATCCTTGGCATATTCTCAATCTTACCTTCCTCCTTCCCTCTCTAGGGGAATCATACATGTACATGTGGTTGTGCTCTGCCCAAAGGAATATACATTTCTTGAAACAGCACACAGAGAAACAAGCTTTGATAAAGTCCATTGGGATTCAAATGGAGTTACCTGACTATACCCAAATTACTCAGGCTCTCACAGACTGGCCAATAATAGTAAGCCACAATCCAAGCCTGAGCTGGTCATTGTTTGAGTTTGGTTGGCTCAGTCAGTGTAAATAGCAAATGTTTCTGTTCTGGCCAGAAACCCTGAGGGTCTCCCTCTCCCAGGCTGGTTTTTTTTTTTTTTTTTGAGTAGGTAAAGGCAGCCATTTTTTGGGACTCATTTCCTACCTAATCACTGAATGAGTGTTACCTCAGACTAACTTGAGACCTGGGAAAGACCTTAGTTTAAAAAGGCCCAGGTCACCCACTTCATCAAGGTCTTCTTCAGTCATCCTGACCTATGCCTGGCCACTGGTCCCAGGGGGCTCTGGAGTAAAGGGTGAGGCTGGTGACTTTGCACAGACCTCCCTCACTTAAATCCAATTCATTTGCAAGTCAACACATCACCTTTCTGACGTCACTGGTTCTCTTCAAGAACAAAGGACAAACATCTTGCCAAAGAAAGTTCCTCAACCAGTAAGTTCACTCCACCCCTATATTCCTCACACTGGAAGTACTCTTTGCCCCTGTGGCCACTTACTGGAAAGTATCTTCCAGAAGCCTCCCATTTTAAGAACACCTAGGACTGCCATTTCTTCATACCTCTTCAGGCTCTGCTCAGGCCTCTCTGTCAATCATGTGCTTAATTTCCCCCTCACCTGTTGTTTTCAGTTTTCAGAAAATGTGTGGTCTTCATTAGAATGCAAGCTCCCTGGCAAGGGCTATCTTTCTTTTTCCTACTCATAACACTAGCACAGTACCTTATACACACTTAGTGCTTAATCAGTACTTACTGAGGGATATTTGATTAAACAGTGAAATTTCAGAATCTGAAAACATGTAAAAAAGTCAGCATTCTAAAACAGCTCCAGAATTGGCTTCTCCTCTTGAGCTCCCTCTTTTTGTTAATAGTACCAATGCTCACCTCGGGAGTGAGGTGAAAGGAACTCCTTTCCTTCATTTCTCAATCAAAAGATCCTGTCTTTTTTTTCTCTCTCCACTGTCTTGGTCCAAGTACTTATAAAATCATATCTGTGCTATCATAATAGCTTTATTTCTTTGATCCAGTGACATTGGGCTCCTTGCAGCTTCTCAAACAAAACACTCCATTGTAGCTCTGGGCATTTTCTCAGGCCATCCCTATATCTGGAGTGCTCTCCCTCATCTCCACCTCAAGGCTTTCTTCAAATTTCAACTACAATCTCATCTTCTATAGGAAGCCCTATGCTTTTCTTCTCTTAATTATTTCCTATTTATTTTATATACGGCCTGTTTGTACATATTTGTTTACTTGATACTGACTAAACCAAGTAGTAAGACAAAGATGTAATATGGTAGAAGTCTAACTAAAAAGGAATTTTTAAAATTGGATAGGTGGTAAATACACTAAAATAAGAGAGTTGACAAAGTGTCAACTGAAATTATGACTCAAGATATCTGTTTTCTTTATCATTAACATGCCATAACACAGTATATGTCCAAAAATATTAAAATAAGAAAAAGTCCCATTACTCAAGTTAGTGCCTCCTGTTAAGGGTCTCATCCTTAACGGCCATAAAATTGGTTTTGTTGACATAGGAAGAGGTATTCTCTGGGTTTACTCAGAGAACAAAGAAGCTGTTAGGTCCAGGCTCTTCTGGTTAATTAGTTTAGACCCTGACCCTTATTGAGGTTATTAAATTGATATTAAATGATTATCAATAACTTTCCACATTTACACTGCAAGCCCCTTGAGGACAGGGACTCTTTTGCCTTTTTGTATTCCCAGTCCTTAGCATTGTGCTTGGCACACAGTAGGCACTTAATAAATGTTTACTGGCTGGCTTTATATCTGTTAGCCCTATTATTTTGCTCCAAAGCTCTTCATAGGCACTGGCTTCAGACTGTTCTTAAACCAATTATTTTATTGAGCTGCTTCTCAGTTCATGGTCCCCAGTGATCACAGGATAAAATTCAAATTCCTTATGTTAAGAGTCAAGGCTCTTCACAGCTTAGCCCCAATGTACCTTTTTAAACTTATCTGCCCCAAATCATTTCTTGGGGAATGGGACTGATTCAAACTGAAAGCTGGGCTCCTTCCCTCAGATTTAATAGAGGGCCATGCTGGATCATGGCCTAGCTCCATCCATTTTTCTGTTTACTGATCAGACTCTACTGTGCTACAGAGTGCTGCCAACCCAGGCTGAGAAGACTTCCCCACCCTTTGTATTCCCTGGGCTCTCAGAGAGTGCAAGGATGATTTAGAGTGAGGTCTTCTGGCAAGCCTGTAAGGTCAGCAGCTGCCAGAGTGGTGAATGGTGGTGGGCAGTGGGGAAGTGGATGCTGAGTGAGCACGTGAGGGATTAGGGGATATTGATTGCCTTCTGTGCTGTTAGTTCTTGACATGTTACCTTGTTTGGGTTCATGGGTGTTCTAGACCATGGAGATATAGCTGAAATAGATTTGTCTGTTGTGCATAATTCCTGTTTCAGTTTTAAGACGGCATGAGGAGCAGAGAAAAAGTCTAGTCTTCCAACATGTGTGTGACCCAGGAAGTAAAAAGATAGTTTAGATAGGAATGATTTACTGCCTTGTGTTCTTCTGCTGTTGCATTGAATTAGTATTTAAAGCTTATTATTTCTCTTCCACTAAGGTCCTCTAAAGATGCCTCACCAGGGTAAAGTGGTAATCCTGGGTCCATGAAGGCTAAGTCTACACAGTACAAGTTCTGAGAGGTTCTGGAAAATTACAGAGACTTTAAGGATGGGCCCAATGATGGGGCAGCAATACTGCTGAGTATGAAGTGGCTCATTACACAGTTAACCTGAGGATGATGAAATTTTTGGCTGTAGTCTTTCTCTAAGACTATCTAAGTCCCACTTAGGGACTTAATCTATGGGCTTCAATCTATATCAACTGATCTAATCAATGTCATGACCAAATACAATTCTGGAGGAAGGATGACAAAGCCTGAGAGATGTGATGGACTCAAGGTACAGAATGAGATATGCATTTTTGGATATGGACAAGATAGAATTTTATTTTACTTAATTACATATGTGATGTAGTTTTGTTGGGGTTTGTTGGGAAGGGGGGAAAGATATGCCAGAAAAGAAAGAAAAATAATAGATATTAAATGAAGACTTTTAAAGAAATGTACAGAAAAGAAAAAAGGAAAGTCAAAAGGAAACAAAAAACTTGTGCAAGTTCCATGTTGAATTTATTATATATTTAGGAAAATAAAGTTGTATAGCAGAGATTCATAGCTTCATTTACAATTCGTTTTTAAATTCTACTTTGTATATAAAAATGCTCATTTTATTTAGTGTTTTAAGTTCAAACTGAAAAAAAAAATCTGGGTTATTTGAGAGAGGATGGACCCCATTAATATCATAGATATTTGAAGAATTTAGTCTTATTTTATATTATACATCTTTGGGATGTCTAAGCTCCTCATAAATAAGGGGATGTTTCTTTGTATCCCCCACACCATCTTGTATATAGTAGCCATTCGATGATTATTTGCACAGGCATATTCCACTCTAAAGACTATTTTGCAATTAGTACAAAAGAATCAAATCCACTTCAAGGCTGCTCTGAGCATTGCTTGACTGTAACATTGGGCCTATGGAATTAACTGCCTCTTTATAAGTGCTATTTTCCCAGAAATGATTAGCAGTGTTATATTGGGTTTGCCCACAGTTTTCTCTCTGAGCTCATGTCCACAAAACCAGTATCTTTTGATATTAGATTTTACTTGCGAGTCAGTGGTATATATTGTATGCATTCAGTCTTTTACATAAAGGATGATCAACTGTGAAAGACTTAGCTACTCTGATCAAGACAATGATCCAAGACAATTCCAAAGGACCCGAGATGAAAAATGCTATCTATTTCTAGAGAAATAATGCAGAACGGTGACTGTAGATAGAGGCATACTTTTTTTTTTTTGCCTGTGTTTTCTTTTGCAACATGTAATATGCTTTGCATGACTTCACATGTATAATCAATATAAAATCACGTGTCTTCTCAAGGAGTAAGGAGGCGTAGGAGGAAGAGAGAGTTTAGACCTCAAAATTTTTAAACATGATTGTTAAAAAATTTTACATGTAATTGGGAAATACTTAACAAAATAAGGAAAAATCTAGTTTAAAAAATAATTTTGAGCAGCCCTTGCCACTTGAGAAATAAGGAAACTAGGATACTTACTGCAAACCCATGATTTTTAACTCAAGACACACACAGATTTGGCACTAGAATTATTAGTAAGTACATCCAGTCCAGTTCCTACTTGCTAATTGTTGATGCAACTACATCACTTCCCCATTTATTAAATGTGTTAGGTAACTACCCACCAAAACACATATTAAATCTGCATCAGAACAAAGAGGCATGGCCATGGAGACAATGATCAAAAGACCACAGAGTTTTAACTGTGGTGATTATGGGTCTGGATGAATCATTCAACCTTGTAAAGAATCAGGGAATCAAGGTATAAATGTGTACACTAATGACCTAACCTTAAAATTACTAACATATGTTCTATATATTAAAGGTTTGCTACTGTCTGTCAACAGCTGGGGATAATTTTTGTTCCATTACTGCAGGCTAAAGAACAAAACACTTTACTTACCACGTTGTATCATATTCATTTTTTCTAAAAAGTTCAAATTGGGAGAGAATAATAATTTGTTTTACGGAAACCACCACTATCTCTACATATCTGAAAACTGATTAAGAATATACTGTATTGGGGCAGCTAGGTGGTGCAGTGAGTAGAGCATAGGCCCTGGAGTCAGAAGGACCTGAGTTCGGATCCGGCCTCAGACACTTAACGCACACACAAACAAAAACCTAGCCGTGTGACCTTGGGCAAGTTACTTAGCCCCAACTGCCCTCCAAAAAGCAAAAAAAAAAAAAAAAAAGAATATACTGTATTAGATGGCCAAAAATTATAAGGACCAGAATTGTTAAATCAATAAAAATAAGACAGAATAAAGGAGATGGAAAAGCTTTAGGTGCTGGGAGTCTGTCTTCATGTCATCATAAAAATGGTTAAAGTGAAGTAATGCATCCTACAAAAGCATTCGACACAATGTACAGGTCCCACCATATGCTTGTGGAGTAGCCAACTGGTATGAAGCAACTTGACAATGATGGACTTCTTTCCACAGGCTGTTCCTTGGCTGGTCCTGTGCAGAGACAAAATGCCTCATCTTGCTCAAAATAAGGGTGGCTCAGAACCAAAGCCCTGATGTCCTGGTTGTCCAGATCACTGAATGTAAAACCAGTAGCTATAGCTGTCATTTTGTGAGAGTGGTCTAGAGTCAGAACATGATCCTGACACCCCTGACAATTGCAAATATGAGAAAACAGCACTCTTCACTAACATGCAAAAAGAATCCCCAGGTACAACCATCTGTGGGTTCAATTAAGTTACATGGACTTATCATGAGGGTTGTATCATAAGAGAACATTCAGAGACTAGAAATTTGGAAATCATCTAATATAACCCCTCTTATGTTGCATGACTGCAGAGCTAGTACTGGAACTGAGGTACTCAACCACAAATTCAATACTCCTTCTCCTCTACTCCACTCAACATGAAGACCAAATGGGGTCACATCTGTTAAAAAGGGCTAGATCTGTAAAGTCCTGAGTCCATGTAAATGTAAAGTATAATGTAGTGTGCCAGTATTGCCCAGTAAAAGAAGCACTGAAATCAGTTACAGATTGGGGTTCAAGTTCCAGCCATGACATACTTTCTAGTTCAGTGACTATGAAGTCCTTCAGGTATCAGTTTCCTCAGGGAAAATAAAATGTAGATAATAATGTGAATTACCAACTCCATGGGGTTGTGTTAAAGAGTAGTACAACTCTAACATTTTATGGAGCTACATGAATGGGAGCAATTATTATTTACTAAATAGTCACACAACTGTGTAGAGGGACCCAAATATGAATTTTAAAATTTCTATTTTATTTTTAAGACTTGTATCCTCTCTCCAAAATGTAATACTCTCCTCCCAGACCTACCTGACAAGCCTGAGGGCAAGAATATAGCTTTATGACTAGCATCATGACAGGAAGCAAGCCACTATAGGTAAAGCACTAATTTTTCTGTACCTGTGACCCTAGATCCAAGCCTTCTGCATATGCATAGAGGTGACAGAAGGAATATAAAGACAATCTTAGTTGCCTTATTAGAAAGTACGGCCAGGGGGCGGAGCCAAGATGGCGGAGTAGAAACAGCTCATCCAAGCCACTCTGCCCCCAGATTCCCCCCAAACTATGTAAAAGGGGAGTCTGAACAACTTCTGGAGCCCCAGCACCCACAGAACGACACAGAGAAGCTAAACTCCCGCTGAGGACAGCCCAGCAGCCCTGCAGGAAGGACCAGTGCAGAGGTCTGGGACCTGGCAGCGTGCAGCGCACAGAGCGCAGGAGCCGAGCTGAGCCCAGGTCCATGTGAGCCGAGGTTTTAGCCCCACGGCGGCAGGGCCAGCAGCCAGCTGGAGGAACCCCAGAACACCAGGAGCTGTGGTGACTCCAGAATTATCAACATAGACTTGCCTAGGACAAAGTAAGAGGTTAGTGTCCTATGGACATTGGAACTGGTATTAGGGAATGCGTTGGCTCCCTCCCCTGGGGGCTAGAAGCCGCTGAGGAGACAAGCCATTTTGTAGTTTTCAGAGGCAGCTCCCGCTCCCAGCCTGCAAATTTGTAGGGAGATCCAGCGATCAGTCTTGGGGGGTAATCGCTCTTGCTTTAACCTCCCTGGATCTGGATTGTGATCTAGGGTGGAAGTCGTGGGTGGGTTTACAGCTTGCCAGAAACGAAGTTGCCCCCCACACGTTCGGGACGAAAATTCCTCTAGCTGGCCTTAAAGCCATAGTGTGGCAACAAGCCCAAAAGTCAAGCAATTAAGTGGCAACATGCCAAAGCAAAGGAAACAGAAAAATGCAACCCTAGACTCCTATTTTGGGGGTATAGAGCAGGAAAAGGACTGTGAGGTCAGAAGTCCTGCTCCAAAAGCCCCAGGGGAAAACATGAGTGGGTTGCAGGCTATAGAGGACCTTAAGAAGGACTTTAAAATCAAATAAGAGAAGTGGAGGAAAAATTGGAAAGAGAAATGAGAAGGATGCAGGAAAAGTATGAAATGAGGGTCAACAGCCTGACTGAGGAAAACAACACCTTAAAAAATAGGCTAACTCAAATGGCAAAGGAGGCCCAAAAGGGCAATGAGGAGAAGAATGCTTTAAAAAGTCGAATTTGCCAGATGGAAAAAGAATCTCAAAAGTTCACTGAGGAGATTCATTCCTTCAGAGTTAGACTGGAGCAAATGGAAGCTAGTGACTTTATGAGAAATCAAGATGCTGTTAAGCAGATCCAAACAAACGAAAGATTAGAAGGAAATGTGAAATATCTCATGGGAAAAAACCACTGACCTGGAAAATAGATCCAGGAGAGACAATTTAAAAATTATTGGACTACCTGAAAGCCATGATCAAGGAAAGAACCTAGAAATCACCCTTCAAGAAACTCTCAAGGAAAACTGCCCTGATGTTTTAGATCCAGAGGGCAAAATAGAGGTTGAAAGAATCCACAGATCACCTCCTGAAAAAGATCCCAAAAAGAAAACTCCCAGGAATATTATGGCCAGGTTCCAGAATCCCCAGATCAAGGAGAAAATACTCCAAGCAGCCATGAAGAAACAATTTCAATATTGTGGAAACACAATCAGAATAGCCCAGGACCTGGCAGCTTCTACATTGAGGGATAGAAGGGCATGGAATATGATATTCCAGAGGGCAAAAGAACTGGGAATGAACCCAAGGGTCACCTACCCAGCAAAACTGAGTATTTTGTTTCAGGGAAAATATGGTCATTCAGTGGAATAGAGGACTTTCAAGCATTCTTGAGGAAAAAACCAGAGTTGAATAGAAAATTTGACATCCAGATGCAAGAAGCAAGAGATGCCTGAGAAGGTAATCAGGGAAAAAGAAATCAAAAGGAACTTATCAAAGTTGAACTATTTACATTCCTATATGGAAAAGCAATAACTGTGACTGATGATATCTTTCTCACTATGAAAATAATGGAAGAAGGGTGTGTGGTCATATGAATACATATGTGAATGTGTGTGTATATGGTTACAGTTATATATGGATAGAGGGCATAGGTTGAATTTGTTGGGAAGGGAGAATACTCAAGGGATGAAATTATGAGGTGAGAGAGGAAAGTGGCAAGAGGAGATGGGGAGAGACAGGGTAGGGTAAACTACCCCATGCAGAAGAAGCAAGGGGAAGTGGTTGCAAAAGAGGGGGAGAATAAGGAAGGCTAAAAAGGCAAAACCACATTCACATTGAATTTGGTTCAGGGAGAAAATGACACAAACTAAATGGGATATCTCAACCTGCAGCAGGATAGGGGGAAGGGGAATGGGAGGAGGGATGATGGATGGGAGGGCATCCTTGGGGTGAGGGGAGGTTGGAAGTACCCACTATAAAAGAGGGACAGGATCATGTAGGGAATGGACCAGGTGGGGGGTGGGATGAGTGGGAGGGAATTATAAGCAGCCTTGTACAATATATCTACTATGATAATGTTTTGCATAGCTAGACATGTATAACATATACTGAATTACTTATCTCCCAAGAGGGAATGGGTGACAAGGGAGGAAGGAAATGGATCTGAAATTTGAGGTCATAACATTAAATGTTTCAAATATATATAAATACTATTATTAATACTCTTTTGCTTGTAATAGGGAGATAAGATGTGCAGGCATTGGGATACAAAGACTCACCTCCCTCTAATGGAAAAGTCGATGGGGGTATGGGAGAAGGTATGGGAGAGAGCAGATTGGAGGAAGCGATATCTTGTGGGGTTACTATTCTGGGAGGTTGGGTAGGGGAATAATGGGGGGAAAATGATTGTAACTCAAAATCTGGCGGAAACGAATGATGTAAAACAGAAGTTAAAAAAAAAAAAGAAAGTACGGCCGGTATTACTCTAAAAAAAATTGAAAAGTTCCATATACTTTGTTTCTGTCTTCCTCCCACCACCCCACCACCCCGGCCCCAGACAGCTTTGGCACAGTAGAAAGGGCACCAGTTCTATAATCCTAGGCCCTGGGCTAAAACCCTGCCACTGATCTCATCTCAGGCAAGTTGCTCAACCTTCCTAGGGTTCTAACATCAGGAGGTTTGGACCAGATAGCCTTGAAGGGTTCTTAGAACTCTAGGTCTACAATCCTATGAAAGACAGACAAGAAAAGCAAGAATACAAGGGTGTAAAAAATTAGTTAAGTCTGCATGTCTTCCCAGCTTCCTCTCCCTACTGGAAAAGGCAAAGCAGAGTGGGATCTCACAGTATGGAGCAGCTTGTATGAAGAAACTCTGGCAAGGCTTATGTTTTAAAATCATAAAAATGGGGAACAAAATGAGGCTTATGGGAAACAAATCTAATCAAACCCTGAACGGTAACAAAGAACAAGAGAAACATTTTTATTGTATCACAGGCCACACTCTGGCCAAGAGCCCAGAATTTTCATTGAAATTTTTCTAAGAAAAAGAGATTTGACAATAGCATTACCAAGGTGCTAGCTGAGGATATCTTATGGCACAACCAAAATTTGTGGGGGGCCAGCCTTTCAGGAAGTCAAAAACCCAGCATGTGGAAAGAGTTAGAACTTTTATACAGTCAGAGTGGTTTTTAAACATGACTACTGTTCTGTTCTCAAGTCTCAGAGCTTCACAGATCATTAAAGGAAAAAGAAAGGCACAGTTGGGAAAGTAAATCAAAAGTTCCTCTGGTATGTACAAATGCTTACTTGGAACATGCTTTAGGGCATAAATAGTCTCCATGTTAAACAAAAGGAAGGACTTTTCAAAATAGAAGAGGAAAACGATTTCTCATTTTATTATAAGCCAAGCATTTTTTTGCTGGTTTAGAGGTTAGATATTATATACAGTGATTCCATTCCTGCTGTGAGCTGGGGGGAAAAGAACTCTAAGTGGGCACAAAATAAAACAGAAAAGTCAACTGGGAGGAGGAGCTAAAGGGGCAATGACACAATTTGTAACATGTTTTTCTGCTGCTTCAATTCAACAAACATTTATTAAATGGTTACTATGGTAGATAACTTGCTAGGTATTGGGGGACATAAAAATAACTGAGAGAAAACACAATGCTGCTCTCCTGGAACACATTTTAGCCTCATTCTCTCTCAATACCTGAAAATGATATTCTAACACCAAGGGGCACTTCACCTGCATCTGTACTGGGACATAAGGAAAGCTAGGGAAACAGAGGACTAAATGCTTAACAAACATAGTACAGACTTCTGAAGGATAATTCAAGCTGTCACAGAGCCAGTAGAGGGAGGCCTAGATTAGGAAACTGGAAAGAGAAGCCAGCTTTGTTTTCAGAGCACCAGTACCACACTGGGGTCTGTAACCCTCTTTGCCCCTGCTCGTTTACTCCTGAGGGAAACGCTAGAGCATATTCCAGGTCCAACGCCCAAATTAATTCATCAATTACTATCTCCAGAAGGGGCTGTTGGTGGCAGAAAGTAGGACCACAGACCTTAAATAGTAACTTCTATTAATGGCTGTTTTGGGGGAGTGCTCTGAGGGATGGAGTTTAAAGTAGTTATCTGACCTGGGAAATTTATACCTCCCAATATATTACTCTCATGGGGAAATCTACTGATCCCTCTATTTTAAGTGTGACATATTTCCTGAGTTTGTTTAAAAGAAAAACAAATTTATCTTTAAACAATTGGTTTGAAGCCAAAGCACTAAGAACAAATGAAGACATATGTGTACTAAATTATCATGATTTTAATCTCAACCACAGTTACAGAAACATACAGAAATAATAGAATTGGGCACCAATTAAGTGCCAAGATAGTGTGGATATTATCCCTGTGGAGAGTTTGGTTTAGAAGATAGCAATTAAAGCCAATGGTCTGTTCCACAAAGAACAAACATTTTATTTCATGCATGGTTGTGTTCTGGACACAAAAATAGGAGGATAGTCTGGCCACCAGCAATCTCTGCTCAATCCCACTTTGGGGTTAGGATGGTCAGTCGTGGATGCTGCTGTTACACCAGTTATTCTACCTGCTAAATCTTAAAATGCTGTGTGCCTAAGCTGAGTACGTGGCCCTGAAAAGGCACAAATGATTGAGGGTCACTTCCTCCTCATGTGACTTAAAAGCCCATTACTGTTTTCTTATATACTTATATTTTAATTTTTACTTATCTGTATATGGTCCTATCTCTTTTGAACTAGACTGCTAGGCTCCTTGGGGACAGAGTCTCCATTTTATTCATTTTTCTATCTTCTCCAGTGATTAGCAGCACAGTGCAATGTACAAAGTAGGCATTCAAATAAATGCTTGCTCAATAAAAGAACAAAGTAAGATTTCACAAAAGGAAGAACAGACAAGTATGGAACATCTGCATTATTCTTTTTAGAAAGGCCTTTAAAAAAAAAAGATAAGGATTTTTTTTCCAAGATAGCACAATGGATAGGGAGTGGCCTTAGAACCAGGAAGTTAAGTCAGGTCAACAAGCATTAAGTACTTAGTGTGTGCCAGGTACTGTGGTAAGCTGCTGGGGATTCAAAGAAAGAAGAAAAGTCCCTGCTCTCAAGGAACTCCCAGTCTAATGGAACAGACACTTCGGAGGAGAGTGCTCAATCCTCGGGATGCTAGCAAACTTCCCCAAATATGGACTACAGACAAATAGAACCCAATTGCAAAGGCAACCCATTTCCACCCTCACTCTGGAACTGTAAGCTGTAACTCCCTCTCTGGTTCAAGTGGGCAGTGACTGTAACCCTGGTGGTATTTAGGTCCTGGCTCAGGTAGGCAGGCCTCAGGATCTAACAGAAGGGGGTAGCATCTGGCCAGGGCACAGAGAACTTAGTGGTAGCTTAGCTACCTTAATACAGATAACCCAGACCTATGATAAAGATAGGTGACTGTGCAAGAGGTGACATCGTCTCTGTATGTTCCTAGTGATGCTCCTGCTTTATTATGTGAAATCAAATCTCACATACAGTTTACTTTTGCAAAAATATATATCAAAATCCATGTTACTTTCAAAGCGTGACTGTTTCCTTATGAATTGCCACTTTTCAAAATTTAATTTTTTGTTTTAACTATCAAAAATTTATCATATCCTTCCTATCACACCCTACATTAAGATAAAAAACAACAAAATACTTTTAACAAGTATGCAATCAAAACAAATCTTTGAACTGATCATGTTAAAAAATGATAGCTATTTCAACCATAATTACAACCATAATTTTTGCTTCCTGTAGCTTGGTTCATAGTGTATCTCTAGTCCAGGGATTCTAAACCTGGGGTCTGTGAACTTAAAAAAAAAAATACCGGCTTTTCCAAACTTTCAAAGCATTCTGTGATGTAAAATATGGCTAAGAATCCCAACTATAACCTAAAATGCCCAGCTCTACTAAAATTGTTACTGTCTTTAAAAGCCTAGCTCAAATTTCACTTTCTTCTATGAAATTCAGCCTTCTTCTACGTCCTCTGAGTTTTCTGCACCACACAATTATTTTGCATATACTTTTACTTTCTCATACATCTTACAATAGTTTCATTTCTTTTCTGCAAATAGACTGGGTTCCTTGATGGCAGCAATTCAGTTATAAAGGAAATATGGTCTACTTGGTTCCTTTCCTGACCACGTGGTTGGCTAGTTCAATGCATACAGCCTAAGCCAACCAACAGAACCAGAAGAGGCTGAACAGTTGTTGCACAGGGTTGGCACTGAATAAATGTTTATTGGACTGATGAGACAATAACGTAATTTTATTACTCAGGTGCCTTGGTGGCACTATGCCATTTTTTGTTTCTAGAATCTGCCATGTTGTTGAGCACAGATGTAGTTTGATACTTGAGAATGAATATGAAATTAGCTCCACCCATGCTCTGGTCAAGTGAACTAGACAGGCTTAACTCAATGAATGATTTCCACAATATGGACAAAAAGTATAAATACTCTCTACGTAGCTAGTACTGTATTAGTCAAACTTAACTAAGATCCTAAGTATGCTATCAAAGAATATATAGACTTTAGTAGTCAGAATTCACATTTCTAATGCTTCTGAGTTCACTTCCACAAAACAGGGACAGGGCACACTGGGCATGGTGCCAATGGTCCCAATGACCATTCAAGCAGGAAGTACAAACAGGTAGTATGAGTCCCCCCCCAATTTTACATATGAGAAAACCAAGGTTCAGAGGATTTTAATGACTTGCTCATAATCATACAGTTAAGTAAATATTGTAGTCAGGATGGGAGAAACAGCGTGAGATTGTCTAGCTTCCTGCACTCTTTCCATTAAATCATGCTCCATCTTTACTTTTAAGGTAAGGGTCCAAAATAAACAAAACGAACTAATGAGCTGATATTACTATTTGCCAACTGGACTTCTGCTCATCTTTCATAAAATAGAAACCAAATGCAAATGGAATCACCTTTTGTTCATGGATTTCAGAGCATCTATTTCCTTGTATACGCTATGCTCTCTTTGTCCTACCATACCATACCATACCTCATCATGAGAACAAGTCTGGCATAGGGAAGAGAAGTGGACTGCTTTCCTGGTTTCGCAGGTGAGTTTATTATTTCTTCTCTCAAAGAAGAGGAAAACTGCAGTTTGATTCTTCAGATTAATTAAAATCCAATCCGGAGAAATCAGATAGAAGTTAACTTTTACAACACTCCAACTTCATTTAAATCTTGGATTCAATATGTTATTGGCTACGTATAGAGTTTTGATTGGCTTCAGAATCAATAAATGAAGGAGGCCTGTCTCTGATCCTCAAGGCTAAATTATTTTTCTTCCAAATTTTAAAATATTATTCAAAACCAAAATATTTTCCTAAACTATATGTGATCATTAACCTCTGAAATGAATCAATCAAAGTCTTCTAAACAGCAGAGTTCTGAAAAGGACATGAAGATGTAGGCATTCCTACTCCCTGAATAAAAGATAATCTGATCTTTGCCAGAGGAAGAATGTATCTAAGTCAATAATTCATAAGCCCCCAAAGAGCAGGCAGGTGCTTATACTACCCTCGTATAAAATCCTCTTATACTAAGAAATACAAAATCATCAAGTAATAACTGCCTCATGCAACAGTAAAGCAGAAGGCAACTTAACATTACTGAGCCAGTTTCTTCCAGATGTTATAGGGTGAGAGGCTGGACCTTTTCTTCTAGGGCAACTCAAAACCAGCACAACAAACCACCACAGCGAGAAAACTCAAGGGTCCAAGATTTCTTCCCTGGGAGCTTCATTGTAAACATGCAGACAATTCCAGAGAATGCATTACCAAGATAATTAAACAGCCTAAGAGGGTGAATTTCTAACAGATGGAAAGGGAAAGAAATCCATAAAATGGTCATGTGAATACTGTCAGACCCACTAAACACATGAGAGGGGTCCCTTAGCTCACATCTCCAGCGCACATCTTTTCCACTAAAGATTTGCTTCCCAGGTTGTTCTGAAAACAGGCTGCAATTGGCTAATGGCTGCCTGTTATTGATAACAATATGTTATCCTCAGTTAGCTCACTAAACCTGCAGAGAAAAATAAACAATGGATCTCAATCTTACAAGTAATCTAGAAGACAGAACTGTGGCACAAAAAATGTACCTGATTTACTGGCCACGATAAAAAAGAACAGGAAAGTCCAGTGCTGGCACCATGTACCCAGGCCCTAGTTCTTACTCTGGATGGTGTTGCTAGCAATGTTTTTCTCTATATTATTCAAGCACGAAGCCTATGGCATAGGCAGTCAATGTTTCAAATGCTTTCAAAAAAGCAGCATTTTAGTGGACTACAGAAGAGAATGAACTCACAGAAAGAAAAAAACCCAAGAACACCAACAACAAACAAAAAAATCAAACACAGAGAATTTGCCTTGAAAACTAAGGGGTCTGAGCCCATCCATAGGGCTCCTAATTACACATAGCATTCCTTCCCCACTCCTCTCCCTCCCCCATTTACTTTCATATATCAATTTGCAAAATGTTTTTACAGGCATTATCTCACATCATACTTATGGTAATTCTAGGTTAGATATCACATTCAATTTAGGGATAAGGAATCAGAGTCTTAGAAAGGTACTACTGGAAATTCAAAGACATATAAGACAGAATCCCCCATGCTAACCAGGAACATGAATTAAAACAGCAGGGACCTAAACCCAAAGAATATAACTAAAGTTAAACTCTTACATGGCAGCTATCACATAAATAAACTGAAACAGACTAGCTCAATTCATGGCAAATCAAACCTCACCAAAAAATAAAACAAAACAAAAAAACCCCATCACAATCTATATAGGTATTTTTTTTTTAAAGCAATTGAGGTTAAGTAACTTGTTCAACGTTACACAGCCAGTCATTATTTATGTGTGGGTGCTCATTTTCTGAGGCCGCATTCGATCCCAGGTCATCCCAACTCCGAGGCCAGCAATCTTACTCACTGAGCCACCTAGCTGTCCCCTATATATGTATTTTTTACAGAGGTACAGAATATAAAGGACAAGACACTTTGCATCCAGAAAATGACCAAAAGTATAAAATAAACAGGTGATCTGCAGTTCCCTTCTAAGACAGCACTGGTGCTTTGGAGACTACAAAGCCATAACCTTGAGTTTTAGAGGAGTAGTATGTCAGATAGACTGAAAAAGACCCCCACTGGCAATATATTGCCAGAGAGAAATGACAAGGTCTCTAGGAAATAAAAAAACTGAAAGAAATAAACTTATAAGAAAAGTGAGTACAGTGGGGCTACTCCCTGCCTTTACCCCAGGAGAGCTGAGCCTCCTCTAGCTACCTGTAAGAGACCGGGGCTTCTTCACTTGAAGTCATGGAAATCAGAGCATGGTGACTATTAGAAAACTAGGTCAGAAAAGATTTAAAAAACAAACCAAAAAACCCTCCTGAGCCCACAGAAATTTGTGGTTTATTCAACAAAATTAGTGAGTGCCATCATTTCAGATAAAATACTAATTACATAGGATCAGTATACAAGTAAGCCTTTTTTACTTTTGTACATCACCAGCACATAAATGTGTATGAAATTTTGTTTGGAGATTCTTAGGCAAAATTTTTTTTTCAAATGCTTTATTAACTTCTGTTTTACTTCATTCATTTCCGCCAATTTTTGTGTTACAAATTTTCTCCCCATTTTCCCCCTATCCACCTCCCCAAAATAGCAGTCCTTCAGGATATCCCCTCCCCTTATTTCTCAATTACATGTAAAATAATATTAATAATAGTATATGTATATATATGTGTGTGTGTGTGTGTATATATATATATGTATATATGTTAAACATTTGGTTTTAAAACTTTGAATTCCAAATTCACTCCTTTCCTTCCTTGTCACCCACCCTTAATGGGAAGATAAGCAATTCAATATAGGTTGTACATGTGTAGTTAATGCAAAACATTACCACAGTAAATAGTAGATATATTGTTAAAGACTGATTATATTTCCCTCCCTCCTATCCCACCTCCCACTTGTTCTATTCTCTACTTTGGTCCTGCCCTTTTTAAAAAGTGTGTGCTTCCTACTTCCCTCCCACCCAGCCTGCCCTCCTTTCCATCATCTCCCCTCTCATCCCCTTCATCCCTACTCTCCTATAGGGAGAGATACCCTATTTCATGTGTATGTCATTCCCTCCCTGAGCCAAATTCAATGATTATAAGGTTGACCCATTACTGTATGCCTTCCTGTTCTTCCCCTCCACTGTACCCATCTTCCCTTGCATCTTCTATATGAGATAGTTTGCCCCATTCTGTCTCTCCCCATCTCCTTTCATTATAGTCCTCTCTCACCTCTTGATTTCACCTTTTAAGTATCATCCCTTCCTATTAAATTGGTCCTATGCCCTCTATCTATGTGTACCTGTAAGCATATATATATATACACACACACACACACACACACACACACATTCACATATGTATTCTTATACCCTTCAATAAAGACATATATATATTTCTATTCCCTTCAACTATTTTCATACTGAGAACAGTTTCATCAGTTACAATTATCATTTTTCCATGTAGGGATGTAAATAGTTCAACTTTGATAAATTCCTTATGATTTCTTTTCCCTGTTTACATTCTCATGCATCCTCTAAACCACATAATGACCATATTTCCCCCTGAAACATGATACTCAGTTTTGCTGGGTAGGTGACTCTTGGTTTTAATCCCAGGTCCTTTGACCTCTGGAATATCAGATTCCAGCCCCTTCAATCCTTCAGTGTAGAAGCTGCCAGATCCTGTATTATACTGATTGTGTTTCCACAATATTCAAACTGTTTCTTCCTGGTTGCTTGTAACCGGCTATAATATTCCTAGGAGTTTTCTTTTTGGGATCTTTTTCAGGAGGTGATCTGTGGATTCTTTAAACCTCTATTTTGCCTTCTGGTTCTAAAACATCAGGTCAATTTTCCTTGAGAATTTCTTGGAGGATGATTTCTAGGTTCTTTCTTTGATCATGGCTTTCAGGTAGTCCAACAATTTTAAAATTATCTCTCCTGGATCTATTTTCCAGGTTAGTGGTTTTTCCCCTAAGATATTTCACATTGGCTTCTATTCTTTTATTTGTTTGGATCTGTTTAACAGAATCTTAATTTCTCATAAAGTCACTAGCTTCCCTTTGGTCCATTCTAAATCCAAAGGAAAGATGCTCCTCAGTGAGCCTTTGAGATTCTTTTTCTTTTTTTTTTGCTTTTTTGGAGGGCAATTGCGGTTAAGTAACTTGCCCAAGGTCACATGGCTAGGATTTTGTTTGTGTGTGCGTTAAGTGTCTGAGGCAGGATCTGAACTCAGGTCCTTCTGACTCCAGGGCCAGTGCTCTACTCACTGCGCCACCTAGCCGCCCCGAGATTCTTTTGCCATCTGGCAAATTTGGCTTTTTAAGGCATTCCTCTCCTCATTGCCTTTTTGAGCTTTATTTGCCATTTGAGTTAGTCTATTTTTTAGGGTGTTATTTTCCTTAGTCAGGCTGTTGACTCTCCTTTCATACTTTTCTTGCATCATTTTCATTTCTCTTCCCAATTTTTTGTCCACTTCTCTTATCTGCTTCTTAAGGTCCTATATGGCCTGTAACCAGCTCATATTTTCATTTGAAGCTTTTGGTGCAGGAGTTCTGACCTCACAGTCCTCCTCCTGTTCCATGCTTCGATCCTATTTGCCCCCCAAATAGGAGTCTAATGTTGAATTTTTCTGTTTATTTTGTTTCCTTTGCCTGGGCATGTTGCCACTCAATTACTAGACTTTTGGGCTTGTTGCCACAGTAGGACTCTGCCATTAGACAGGGGAGCTTCTGGTCCAAATTCTGGGGTTTTCTCAGCTGAAGGTGTTAGCTGGGTGCCCTCTCTGAGGCCTCCACACACTCTGGAAAGCTGGTCACACACCCCAGGACCTCTAGCCCAGACCGCAATCCAGACTAGTCGCCAGGTCCCCCCATAGCCTACAGGCCAGGAGCTGAAGCTGCAATGTGGCTCCAGCTGCGCCTAAGCAGCTTCTCGCAGTGGGGATAAAAGCCGAGCTCTCCCCACTACTGGTCCCAAAATCCATAGTGCACTGACCTCTCACTTTGTCCTTGGCATCTATGTGTTGATAATTCTGGAAACGCCACAGCTATTGCTGTTCTGGAGTCCCGCCAGCTGGCTGCTGGTCAGGCCCACCCTGGGGCTAAATCCTCTGGCTCATGCAGGGTTTGGGGTTGGCTTCCAAAGCGCTGAGCTGGCTGCTCCCTGCCGGGCTGCCAGGCTGTCCTCAGCGGGGAGGTTAGCTTCTCTGTGTCATTTTGTGGGTTCTGTAGCTCCAAAGTTTATTCAGAGTCCCCTTTTACATGGACTGGTGAAAGTGGGAGCTGGAGCCACTTGGAAGTGCTGTTTCTATTCTGCCATCTTGACTTCACCTCCAGGAAAAAAATTTTTTAAAGCTAAGCTCCTTAAAATATGTGCATGCACATACATATATCCTTTAAGAGTAATATTTTAGTCATACATGTGTGTTTATTTCTAAAGAATTTATGATTAGCACTTCAAAGTAGAAATAGTTCTATGGAGTTAAAAAAGTTGAAAATCACTTATTTATGATATAAAATGTTGACTGAGCACTGAGTAGATAAATATACTGAATAGCATGTAAGTAATCACTACTTATAAGTCTTTTTAAAGACCATTTCAACCCTTCCATTTGTTTTACTATGCTATAAAGAGGCAGTCTGCATAGGCCTAACGGCCATAAATGTCTCCATCTACAAGTAATATGGGTACCCACAATCCAGTCAAATCATTAGGAATACGGGTTGTTGAAGACCCATGGTAAATAAATATCTCTTTCCTTGTAAACAACTTTATGCTCAATACTATTTAAAAAGTTCATGGTATTCTTCATTTAAGCATAGTTTCTACAGGTTAAGCATTTCATAAAAGTAAATTATTTTTTCAGCTATGCTATTTCTGATGCACAATGAAAGTCTGTGATGTTCTGAGTGACAATAAGGTTTTTAGAAGATCAGATAGCGAGTCCCAGTCAACTAAATAAGCTACAAAGTTGTAAATAAAAACCAGACTCCTCCCTCCCCCAGGTACAGCCTCTCCCAACACCCACACTAAGTATTTCTGTTATGAAAATCGCTTAATGTGCAAAAGAAAAAGCCCAAACAATCCTTTTCCTTGGGGTTCTTGCTTCTACCTGGACTCTAGGCCAGTAGGTGATCCTTTAAAATAACCACCAATGGGTTTTAGGTCATCAGACTTAATAGACTGAAGTCTAGTTCCTGTGTTGAACAGAAATAAGCCTTCTATGCTGTAATGGCTGTAGGATAGCTGTCCTTGCTGCCAAGAAGTGGTGCTTGTTTATGTTAGCAGCCATTTGTATTCCTTATGGAAAATTTCAGCTCTGTCTGTATCAGTGCTGGGACAAATTATTAAGGAAAAGAAAAGATATAAATGCTTTCTCCCTCCTTCTTCCCTGCCCCTCCCTCAACCTGATCACCTCTTAAAGTGCTCATGTAGTTTCTCCAAGTGGAGCCAATGAAATTACACCCAAGAAACCCTGTGCCAACACAAGACTACAGGTAATAGAACAGATCAGATTTAGAGGTAGAGAGAGTCCACAGATCATCTAATCCAATTCTCTCACTCTACAGGTAAGGAAACAAAGGGTCAGAAAAGGAAGTGAAGGGCAGCATGGGATGATGGAAAGTATCCTGGATCAGAAATTGGAAGTATGGGGCGGCTAGGTGGCGCAGTGAATAGAGCGCCGGCCCTGGAGTCAGAAGGACCCGAGTTCGGAGCCGGCCTCTGACACTTAATCCACACAAACAAAAACCTAGCCGTGTAACCTTGGGCAAGTTACTTAACCCCAACTGCCCTAAAGGGGTGGCTAGGTGGCGCAGTGAGTAAGAGCGCTGGCCTCGGAGTTGGGATGACCCGAGATCAAATCCGGCCTCAGAAAATGAGCACCCACACATAAATAATGACTAGCCGTGTAACCTTGAGCACGTTACTTAACCCCAATTGCTTTAAAAAAAAAAAAGAAATTGGAAGTATTTGGCTTAAATCCCCATTCTGCCATTCCTCACCTTAGGTTAGTCACTACTTCCTTTTGGGCCCCAGCCTTCTCATTTGCAAAATGAGGGGCGGCTTCAACTCCACCACCTCTAAGACCCATTAGAGAATTAAACCTAAATTAAATCTGTTTTCCTAAATTCCAGATGACATAGGTAACATGTAACCAAGGTCTTCTGATTTCATATCACCCCAGCAAGTCATGACGTATATGAGCAAGACCCAGCAGCTGCTCTCTGTAATACCGACCTCACAGGGGTGTAGGAGTGGCTACACAGGTTAGTGATTAACAAGACCATGGACTTCACAAGCCCTGCGTTCAAATCCCATCCCTGACACCGATCATGTGATTCTGGGGAGATCACTTAGGCTCACAGTTTCCCCATGTGTCAAATGAAAGGGCTGGACCATGAGGCCTCTGAGGTTCCTCTAAATCTATGATCCTATAAAATCACTTTAAAACACTATTAAAATGTCAGTTATCCTGGCTCCTGCAGTCATCACCATCACCTCATTTAAGGGAAGTCCTTCATTCAAAATAAAATGTTTCCTTAAAGAAAGTAAGACAGTTTTATTCTAGTATCAGTCACATATCAAGCCTCTAGATCAGAGCTCAAGATGATGCCAGTGATTTTATTGTGGAACCAAAACATTAGGGGCCAAGTAAAAGAAGAAGTTATGTTAAGCTCCACTTGCAGCTCATGACAACTTATCTCACCACAGTACAGGGGCAGAATCATCTGCTGGCCTTTGCTTCTAAATGTGCGGCTGCAGGCAGTCTTGGCAGGAGAGGTCAGAGTTTTAAGTATGATGACCTTCTCCAGTGCTATGCCACTGCTATGAGACATCAGCTCTGCAAATCACCCACCTGTTTAGGAATCCCATACTGTAGATTAGGTAACATGAGATTAAGCATTATTGAAGCCAGAATTAAGACTGTTTATCTAAGACCACAACCCGAAGTTACATAAAACTTAATGCTGCAACCTCACACTGGGGTCATCCTGCCTCCCAATATTAACAGAACTTGGCTTAGTTAGTCCTTGGGTTGTTTCCCAATAGAATTCATTTTTTACTAAGGGAATTTGCTGCCTGAAAGAGCTATTTTGCCTAAAGAAAAGAACAATGCATATTCAGTAGTTAGGTACATATTTCAGAAACTACATTCCCAGAAATATGACTAAAACACAGGTGGCTGATTTTCATGTTGTTTCCTGAATTGAAATTTTAAATCTCAGATCTGGCAGTCTTTTAACTCTGATTTAAAATCACTGAAAACAGCTTCATTTCACTGAGCTCTTGGTAATTGTTCCATCCTACAATCAAATGTTAAGTAAAGACATTTTTCTTACTTTTAAAAATGAAACTTTATTGATTTATTTTATATTTGCATCACCTTCATTTCCCAGTTTCTCCTCTCTATTCCTCCCCGTTGAGAGCCATCCTTTTAACAAAAAATAAAAATAATGTAAGAGGGAAAAAAACGGTTCAGAAAAACTAACCAGCACATTAACCAAGTTCTATATTATTTGTCACGTTCCATATTCACAGTCTCGCACACCTGCAAAGAAAGGAGGCAAGGGATAGAAAGACACATTTTCAATGGAAAATTTCAGGATGAAAGTGAGATTTGTGTCTTCATAACCCACTAATTTGACTTTTCAGAAAGAACAAGCACTACCTGCAGACTCCTTAAGTCTGAAAGCAGAGGGCTTTCCAGTCGAGTTCATCTCAGGCCACAGACAGCCCCATCCTAAGTGCTGCCCAAATGAGAGCAGAGGGCAGGAGAGGTTCAAGGGCACTTTTGCTCTCTCCTCCTCCTGTATCCCTCCAGAGGCTAAGAGTATTGGTTTCATGACACGGCCTTACTCTAAATAAGCCAAAAGGCAGAGATACTTGTCTTTTTTTCTAAACCTTGTTTGTTTCCAAGACAAGGACTGTGATGCCAACCCACAGAGAAAGTATTCACTGTCTAATGTCCATACAATCTGATCAACTGAGAATATGATTTACACACAAACTAAGATTTATTTTATTTTTAAAATCCAAATACCAGGTTCTGAAAACTTTTAGAGTTTCCAGAGGAATTTCTGGAGATAAATGAATGGTATAGTCAGCTGATGGGATTTATTTCACCACTTTTTGAGAAACTGTAAAGCATTTCAAAGCCAAACAAAAATGATTTGGGGATTATCTACTCTTTCAGATTATTCGTGTCATGTTCCAAGGCAAATAATCCCAAAATGACAGTAGTAATAGTCCTATTTTTTTCAGGAAAGTAAACTAATCAAGAGTAGTTGTGTAAATAATATAAAGCCCAAATGTGAATCTATGGCAGAGCTTGAAACAAAGCCCAAGGGATGTAATTCTCAATCTCTTGCTCAGAAGCCTAGCTCACAGGACATTTATTTTGATTTATACAAATGCACTTAACACTATGGCCTCTGATGTGGTTTGGGCCAAGCAGTGTCTGGAGAGAGAGGGCCAATAACTAAAGTAAACCTGGAATGCTCCACCAAGATTTCTACATTTCACAATACAAAAAATTAAATGCCTTTGTCTACCTCACATATGTATTAAGACTGAAGAATGAATGAGAAAATATGAGAGAGTGAAAGTGTAAGAGATAGAGAGACAAAAGTCAAGAGAAAAATTGTTGAGAAAAGGATAAAGACAACCACAATGCTAAAGGGCCTACATGAGGTTTTACTTGCATATATTCTCTTGGGTATGATGAGGTTAACACAATACCAATTCAACAAAAACCTCCAGAACCATGTTGGTTTTCCTTAATCAAGAGCAGGCATTCCCATTTCAGCAGGGGGCATCTCAGAAGAGCCAGGTTTTAGTTCCTATGAAACCAATACAGAAATCTAAAAAGAGAAAGACAACTGGGCATGCACATACTCCCCAGGAACCTCTCAGATGTCCCCGCATCAAAATGAGCTGGTAACAGTAGAGGCTTCCTCACCAGAGCTTCAAGACACTCTAATGGCTTGGCAATTTTCTGCATATTCTTTAGTGTTTTAGAAAGACTAGAAGAGATTTTTACAAAGCCAAAATGGAACACTCAACAAAGTAAAGTACCACATTTTGAGTAAATTATGAGTGGGGGAAAAGGAGACAGAATTCAGTCCTTTTCGTAGGCTGGGTTTTTGTTTGTGGTAGTGTAACCACAGAAGAACCACTGAAGCTTCACACACACCTGGGGCTGAAGAAGTCCTGGTTCTAGCACTGTTCCCTATATTTCACATCCTGAGGACAACAAATGCCAGAATGGATACTCTGGGGAACAAGGCAACTTCCCAGCTTTTGACAGGATCTGATCAGTCGTGCACAAAGGAGATGCTTGAAGCCCACAGAGATGTCACAAAATACTATAGTTCTCTACAAGGACAAGAATATCACTTAAGTCTGCTGACCCTCCATCAGAGAAGGCAGGTTTTCCAGCTGTCTGTTACATCTTTCTGATATTGTAAATCACTGGGAAGTGAATCTAATAAAAAGGGAAATGTTGAAAGTGTCTAGAAAACCGAAGATTTAGTGTGAGAAAGGGGTGTGCCTTTAATTAACTAATCTTCTAAAAGACATTTACTCATAAGCAAGTTCTTAAACAAGCAAAACTGGCTGTCTACAAATTTCCTTCACCTTCTGTACCAGGAGAGAAATAACCTTTGTTCTCCCTCTTACGGGCTGTGAATGATTAGCTGGGGTGCACTGACAAACAAAGAGAAAGAAAAATGGTGCCCGGACGCCAGAGTGCTTATGGGTTACTTTACCACACTACTCATCAGATCAAGGCAGAATCCTTCAGACATTTACAGAAGGGTTTTAAGTCTAGACCTGTGATTTCTTTGATAGAGGGAACCCCTATGAAGATATTCCCTCCATCAGGGTAGATCAGCAACTATTTTTGCAACTTAAAGACATAAGAAAGTTGCCTGGGGCACTGGGAGGTTAAGCCTGCCAAGGCTGACCTGCCAGCCAAAGGTCAGCCTTCTCTCCACATTATGCTGCTTCTGTGTAACATGTAACAGGAATATTTGTAAGGAACTAACAATGTTATACGAGAGAGTCTTCTAAAAGTCTGAGGGACATTTTAGGGTATTAGGAGCTCAAGACTGCACTAAGACCTTTGGGATGCTAGCTCCCCCCCATTCTTCTCCCTCCCTAATTTCCTCTTCCCCCTTACCCCTCAGCTACCTTTTTTTTTACTTTAAGCAGCTCTTCCAAATTAATCTTTGTTTCTCCTTTTCAACAACCATACTCTACTGAAGAGATTGGAAACATCTAAGTTGCCTGCTGCTATGAGGAAAACTGAGGCAATACCTGGAATGGTCAAAAATTATTAAATTCTGCATTAGGGAGGATGTTGAGAAAGACTAAAAGGCCAGGTTGCAGTGATGAATCTTGTCATGTACTCATCCAGTCACCAGAAGACTAAATGAAAATAGAGGGGGGTGGGGAAAGAGAGAGAGGAAGAGGGAGCTATTTATTAAGTCATTCATCAGTCAAGAGCACAGGACTGTCAAAAGCCAAAAGATTAAGTATGGCACAGTGGAAAGTGCCCTGGTTTTGGAGTCAGAGGACTTTGGTTTAAATTCTTTTTTTTTTTTTTTTTTTGCTTTTTGGAGGGCAATTGGGGTTAAGTAACTTGCCCACGGTCACATGGCTAGGTTTTTGTTTGTGTGTTAAGTGTCTGAGGCCGGATCCGAACTCAGGTCCTTCTGACTACAAGGCCAATACTCTACTCACTGCGCCACCTAGCCACCCCTTTTGGTTTAAATTCTAATCCTACTACTTAATACCTGTGTGACCTAAGATAAGTCACTTCACTACTCTGAATACCTCAATTTCCCCATCTGTAAAATGAGAAAGTTGTACTGTATGACTTCTAAGGCCCCTTTCCAGCTCTAAATCGATGATCCTAGGTGAAATTAAGCAAACTTTTTAAAGTCAAAGATTTACCCCACTCACACCAAGGCAGGTAACACCAGCGTCCAATGGCTACATTAACAGTTCTTGAAATTGTTGTTAAATAGTATTACTAAAATTTTAGCTAACACTATATATTCTGTAACACATTGTGCATGCTTTGCCTTTTTTTTTCCTACCATAGGCAGTATCCCAAATTCAAATTCAGAAGTAATAGTCTGCCTGCATGGAGTGCATGCTCTTCCTGATCTGCTATCCACTCAGAAGTGTACCATGTACAGTAGAGACACATGGACCTAGGAGCTTAGGGGGATACCCCTAAGGGAATCTTGGTGGTTACTTTGTACAGTCCATCAACTTTACCCAAGTAAGCAAGCAAAGGTCCATATTGCCCCTGTCTTACAGAGGAGGAAGCTGGAGTACAGCTTGGTTAGGTGACCTGTTCAGAGTCAGCAGGCCAGAACACTGTTCAGGCTCCTAATGCCAAGCTTCTTCTAGTAGAACATGGGCCTCAATCGGACCTTAATGGCCACTTCTCTTTTCTACTACTGCAATCTCAAAAATGCAGACTCTGATTCACTCATTATAAAGTTATTTCAAACTTCAAACAGCTGGAACTGGCAGAAAGGCCAAATTTTACATTCTCTTCCACATTAACGATTGCTCTAGTTCAACAGTTCTGGAGAGATTTTAAAAAATACATTGATGACACTGCCCTGAGCAGTGTTAGGATTTTCAGTTACCTTTTAAAAACTTCATCTGAAAAGCACTTCATTTCCATCTTACAGAAAAGGAAACGAAGGCACAAAGAAGATAAATGACTTGCCCCAAATCACTGGGCTTTTAAGCTAGAAGAGGTGTCAGACTGAGAGCTAGGGCCACAAACTTAAGACACTGATTCGGATTCTAGTCTTTTGTCGCTTCTTCTGAACATGTGGTCAGAGGCAGGTGGGAATGTAGGGGATAGAGCACTGAGCCTGGAGTTAAGAAGACTTGAGTTCAAATTTGGCCTCAGACCAAACTGTGTGACCCTGGGCAAATAACTTAACTTCTTTTTACCTCTAACGAAAAGGTTTGGAGCATCAAAAGAGGGAATATTTATAAAAAATGCTTAGCACAGGGCCTGGCACATAGTAGGTGCTACAAAAATACTTATTCCTTTTCTTTTCCTTCTGGACCATTCTTTTCTAAGTATCTTTAGAAACACACAAAATAGCAATATTCAGTATAATTTGGCAGGGTGGAAAGAGCCCCTCCTGGGAACTGGGAGATCTTGGTTATAATCTTGACTGTGGGAGTGGTTAGGTGTCGAAGTGAATTAGAGTACTGGCCCTGGAGTAAGGAGGATTTGAGTTCAAATGTGATCTCAAGACACTTGACACACCAGCTGTGTGACCCTGGGCAAATCACTTAACCTAATTGCCCTGCCTTCCCCTCTCCAAGAAAGGGAAAAAAACCAAAACACAACCAAAAAACCCCCAAAACCCAATAATCTTGACTTTTACTAAATAGTTCTATAACTCTGGAAAAATTGTTAACCTCTCTAGGTCTCAGTATGCTCATCTGTAAAATGTAGTGAACCAACCATATGATCTCCATAAAAATTCTAAAATTCCATGATCTCATAACTTATCTCCTTGTTCTTTTGTTGATACTGCCACATGTGAAGTTACCGTTTTGACAATAGGGCAGTGTGCTGGAAAAAGACAAGGGCCCTAGCTCTACTATTTATTACCTGTATAAGCTGGGTAAATGACCTTTCTGAGCCTCACTTTCCTAATCTATAAAATGAGGGGGTTGACTTTAATTCCTAAAGTCCCCTCCTGCTCTACAGAGTCTATATTTGTCCAAAAAGGGTATGTTATATGTGGCAGGATGGAGGAGAAATGATTAAACAAATCAAAACCTATACAAAAAAATCTAAGAACAATCAACTATCATATGGCTAAAATCTCATACCAAAATCTACCTCCCCCCCAACCATCAAGCCATTAGTAATTTTGACATTGACATACTATATTGAAAATGAGACTCCAGGCAGAAATTGGAGGCTCATCTTGCTAAGCCCTCATATCCCTCTCTTTCCTGGGTTGCACAGAAAGGTCTTCACCCACAAGAAGATACCACTTGCACAAGCTTTGAGGGAGGGCAGGCAATGATGTGTAAAACAATGCTTGATTTCTCCTGGCATTTCCTTTATGTAATTGCACTTTGAAGAAGTACAGAACATTTTTTATTCCCCAACAAGCCCTCCTACTTCAATGTTTGACAGGAATGGGAGGTGAACCTATGCCCAGGTTTGTGAAATTCTAAGGCAAAATCTGACAGAAAGAAGGGTCTTTCCAGGCAGGGATGCTAAAGAGTTAAAAGAACTCCCCAAACCAGGGCAACATTTCATAGAGAAACCAGCAATAACTAGCAGAACTAAACACGTATTTATAATTTGTGTAACTATATCCTTTTTATTCTATTTTGCTTGGTTTTTTGTTTTAGGCTTTTGCTAATTACTAAATTTAAACAGTGATATCAGAGAATTCTCCTACCTCATCGACTTTATTTAAAATTAGATCTGAATTCCACAACACTCACTAGCCCTCTCCTTCCCAAAGGCCACTTCTTATGATTACAAAATAACTTTATTTTCTTCAAGGATATGAGTATTGATTCGTTTTATTAAACCACTTGCTGCCTAGGCTTATGATATAAAGTTAAAAGTTGGGTTTTTTAAAGGAGAATCGTTACGCTAGCAAGAGCTCTCTTTTTCCGGTGGCCAGCTTTAAACCCAGTCCAGGGTTAAGGGAAACAATTTATTAGTCCAATCCAAGGGTGAAAGGCAGCAGGAGAGGAGAGGAACAGCCTAGGGCGCCAAGCCACCCCGCCCCCCAGCTCCCGGGTAGGTTGAGTCCCCGCCCTCCTCCCCCAGCTCCAAGGAACACCGATCCCCAAAGCCTATTCACCCTATCCCACAACAAGGAGCAATTCCCTCCAAGTCCCTCAGCACTCTCATCTCCCCCCAAGGCGCCCCCCTCTCCAAACCCCTCTCCCAACTCCCCTAAGCCCCCCCTCGCAGAGCTCCTTGGTACTCACTCACCGTTTCCTTATTGGGAAGCAGCTCCTTTCGGATCCTAAAGAAGTTCTTGCCATACTGTCTGAGCCCTTTAATGAAGCGTTTCTGCATTAAAACAAACAAATGGGATGTAAAAAAATTTTAAATAAAAACAGAGGCAACTACAAAAAATAAACCGGACGTCAGCAAAGCAAAAATCCTTTTACTCAGCACAATAAAATGAATAAAGGTTTCGGCTAGCTAGGGAAGCTCGATCACAGCAGGGTCCCCCCTCCTCCAGGGATTGGGACCAACCAGCACCGAAGGGAGATGAGGAAAGCCTTCGCCCCAACACCAGCAATGGCTCACAAACGACGTCAGGCATTGGCGTTTCGGGAAGAAACTTGGGGTGTCTGCAGCTCCCTACAATCTGTCCGGTCAGGGCCCGCGGGCGCGTTGGTTTCTTGGGGGGGAGGGGGGGAGGGGGTCCGGCAGCACAAACGCTCTCCGCATTTCATCAAAGCAAAGCGGAAGCGAGCTGCTTCCCATGGAGAAGGGGGTCTTCTTCCAGGAACAGGGAGCAGGAGGTCCGCGCAGATCGGCGGCCAGGGGACTTTCCCCAGAGCTAGAGAGGAACTCAGCACAGGGAAGCTGCCCTGGGCAGCTCCCTGGGGCCCCCCCTGCAGGGCCTGGGGGCTCCCCTCAGCCACCCCCTCCCCTTCCCTGAGCAGCCCAGCCCTCTCTCCCTCGCCAGCTCAAGGAGGGCCGTGCAGGGTGGGCAGAGAGGGCAAGCAAGGGCTTCACTTCTCCCGGAGCGCTTCCCATCTTTTGCAGGCAGCAGTTGGAAAGGAGAGAGGACGGAAGAGAGGGAGGGATGGCAGGAGAGAGGAAGGGAAGGCCCGTACCCCTCCGTTCAAACCCCCCCTCCCCCCAACCACAGGTAAGCCCAGCCAGGTGCCCTACACAAGTCTCCAGAGGTGGGAGCAGCCGTCGCCACCACCGCCACTGCGGTGGTAAACCAAACCCGCTTGTCACTGGGGGCTCTGACACTACAAAGGGGAGGGAGGAAGAGGAGGAAAGGGGAGGAGGAGGCTTGGAGGTGGCGGCAGCGGCTGCTTAGCATGTGATCCTGGCTGGGCAGGGCTGGGCAGGGCTGGGCTGGGCTGCTCCAAGACAGTCAACCAGCTCCCTGCAAAAGGTGGCCTGGATCCCCCAGGCCCATCCTAATCCAATTTACCACCGGAGGGGAAAGCTAACCCTGGATGTAGCTTCTCTCAGGGAAATACTGTAAGAAATGGGGAATCAATTGGAGTAATCAGAGAATGTGGCACTGGGGTGTTGGTCCGTTCACTCCATAATTCTGCCACTTCTGCCTCAGTTTCCCCATATAAGGGGAAAAAAGCTCCATTCCCCCACAGGTGCTTTGAAAAACGATCATCCAAATTTGTGACGGGCCTTCATTTACTCTTTAAAGGGTGTAAGTTTCCCTAAATGAGGAATCTACAAGACTGCCTCCTTTCTTTGCTCTACTTAGCAGAGTGGAAAATAGTACCCACTGCATCTCCAATCTGATCGACAAGAAAACCATTTCTAACCAACTTCAACTACAGTTCCTCAAGTCTGGCAGTCTTTTCCAATTCCTTTAGTTATTCCCCAGATTTCCCAGTTGAAATAATTCTCTCTGTAATTTGTATCTATTTATCCATATACGTATTTATATTCCTCCAAAAAGATGTTAAGCTCTTTGAAAGAACTTTTTCCTCCCCCCCTTAAATCCCTAGCCCTTTAATTCTAAGCTTCTTCCCACCCCCAACCCCCACCCGACTGGCTCTGAACTCCCCTGGAACATGCTTCTCACCCTGGCCACCCCCCACAACCCTAAACCCACTTTACATCTCAGGTTTTGAAAACTATAATCAGATAACATGACTTTTGCAGCTGGATATAGTACGTCAATCCTACCACTCAGTACACTATCCCCTGTGACTTTCCAGGCCAAAACATCTGTCCCTAACCATCTTTTCCCCTGGTGAGGTCTCTAATTAGAACGTAAGAACATGTGAGGAAAGGAAATATCTTTTCTTCTGCATTTCTTTCCTGTGCCAAGGCACATAGTGGTACTTTATGTTTTCTCATTTATTGGTTCATTCAAGACCCCACAAATCCATGCTAAGCCAGGCTAGAACTAAGAAAGTAAGCTTAGTCTTTGGTTGTAAAACTGATCCAACCTTGAACACCATTATTCCAAAGTTTTGAAGGTCCAGGCTACCTATAGAGGTAGAAATTACTTCCACTTTCAACACAATTCATATTCAGTTGGGAGGGAGGGTAGGGCAGCTACACTGAGCAGACAACACAATAAAGCTGCAGAAAAAAAAATTTGAAGGGAGGAAAATTATGAAAGGGGGCAAAACCTGAAAGGGGGTAAAGTTAGTTTGAAGGCAATTTAAACCTTGTCATCAAAACTATCTTCTGAAATCATCAAGGTTAAACTGAATACCAATTGTGTATTTAGCACTGGATGGGATAAAAGAAAAGGACCTCAAAGAACTCACCACAAACACAGATGCTATTTTAATAGTAGTATAATTCTCCAAGAAACCTAGGCTCAAACTCACTCTCATCTGTAATGCTGTGCTGTTCATCCTCTACTCATTTTTCCAAAATAAATCAGTCACAAAGTCCTGTCTATTTTTCTTTCAAATTGTCTCTCCCAACCCTGCCTTGCTTATCATTCCAACAATCAGAACCCCAATTCAGGCTCTCATACAAGAGATCTCTAACAACAGGCTCTCATCTGTAGTCCCCCACTGCCAACCCATACTGTATACCCCTTTTAAGATTAATCCTCCTAAAGCACCAATTGGATAGAGAGTATTTTATTAAAGAGACGGTTTTCATTTTATAAAATTAAAAAGCCTTTACATAAATAAAATCAATGCAGCTAGAATAAAAAGAAAGGGTCTGCATTAGGATGAAATTTCTATATTGAATACCTGATATGTCTGACATCCAAAATCTATATGGAACTGACAGAAATCTGCCTAACAGACAAGTGATTAAAGGACATAAATATTTTTAAAAGAAGTGAAAAATATGAACAGCTATCATAAAAAAAATTTCAAAATCACCAATAATCAAACATGCAAACAACTCAAAGGTATCACCGTCATACCCATTAAGATAGCAAAAATTTTAAGAAATGGCAAAATTCAATGACAGAGGGGCTATAGGAAAACAGGCATTCTAATTTACTGCTGGTTGAATTTCAATCATCCTAGAAAAATATTTGGTATTATGGAAGATAAGTTATCAAATTGTTCATGCCCTGGTGATTCCAAGGTGGTTAACAACAGGAACTTCAAGTCCTCACTTATAAATAAGAAAACTGAAGCCTTAGAGGAGACCAGATATATGAGTGACTGTATATTCATGCATTCGCGCGCGCGCGCACACACACACACACACACACACACACACACACACACACACACACACACACAAATGCTCCAGGGTATATTTTGTTGTTCAGTCATTTTCAGTCATGTCCCACTCTTCCTGACCCCATTTGGAATTTTCTTGGCAAAGATACTGGAGTGGTTTGCCATTTCTTTCACCAGATCACTTTTACAAATGATGAAACTCAGGCCAACAAGGGTAACTGACTTGTCTGATGTCACCCAGCTAGTAAAAGTTTGAGGCAGATTTGAACTCAGGAAGATGAGTCTCTCTGACTACCCACCCAGCACTCTACTCACTGCACCACCTAGTTGTTCTTTAGGAGTATACATATGTATATGCATATGTAAATGATGGCTAGCAATAATCAGTATACAAGATAACACAAGTAGTAAATGATAAAAGTCAAGGCCTGAACCTAATAAGTCTTCTGATTTCAACATTTCTACCCTGCCATACTTCCTCTTGAAAGGTATCATAGGACAATATTCAAATTGTGAGACAGATAAGATAGAGAGATAGATAGACAGAGAGAGATGAAATATTTTGGGAGAAATATATTAATTATTTATAGTAAAAGATGGAAACATAATGTGCCCAATGACAGGAATGGCTGAATAAACTTTAGCATATGAAGGTAATGAAATATTAGTGTATCACAAAGAATTATTATTATGGAGACTTTAGGCAAACATGAAAGAGCCTTATAAACACATACAGTGAATAAAAGAACCAAAAGAATATCCACAAAGGTTACAACAAGATAAGTAAAGACAACACTTTAAAAAAACCCAAAAGACAAAGAACAGGAGAATTCAAGTTGAATACAACAGATGATATCAATAATATACTTTCAAAGGTAAAAATTCATATCCTTTCTTTCTCTTTTTCTTTTGGAGTGAGGAAGGCAGGGCAATTGGGGTTAAGTGACTTGATCAAGGTCACATGGCTAGTAAGTGTTAAGTGTCTGAGGCCGGATTTGAACTCAGGTCCTCCTGACTCCAAGGCTGGTGCTCTATTCACTGTGACACCTAACCGCCCCGAATTCTTTCTCTTAATAGCTGGTAAGATAAACAAGAAGATTCCATTAATTTTCAGTAATAATCAAGCTAGTAATTGTTTTGGCTAATTTTTTTCAGGAGAATGTACTATGAGGGAATATTGTTTCTCAAGAAGTATCTTGCATCAAAATAAAATGTATGAAAAAAATCAATTTCATCAAACTAAACTCCCCAATACTCTTACCACACAAACCCCTTAAAAAATTCTGGTTGTTCCCTCGTAACTATAGAATCAAGCTCAATCTACCTTGGGATTTGAAGCTACATGCTGCCTGATCCTACATAATAACAAAAATAATAACTGATATTCACATAGATCTTTATAGTTGACAAAGCACTTTCTATTCATAATCTCATTTAATCATCACAAGAGATGTATGAGATAGGTTACAGATATTTTATCCCCCCTTTACACATAAAGAAACTAAGATACAGAAAGGTGAAATTTCTCCTCCAAGATCATACAATCAAATAGATGGATAAAACATTTTTTAACTAGGCACTGTACTGCTCAGGATATAAAAGGAGATAAAAGTCAGTCCCTGCCCTCAAAGTGATCACAATCTAAAGGGTTAGACAACAAACAAATGAGAGAGACTACATAGAAAGACTATATACAGGATAAAGAGTGAATTCTCATGGGTGGAAAAGAGGTAGGACATGGAAAGTCAATCCTCGGCTTCATCAATCAGTCAATTAATCAATAAAGTTTTTACTAAGTGACTGAGGATCATCAATTGAGGATTAAAATTAAATTCTCTGAACCCAAATCCAGTGTTCTTATCACTGCATTGTAGCTGCCTTTTATCAATATTATTTCCAATTGATCACAAAGACCCTTGCCTCCTATTTCACTGAAAAAAATGAGGCCATTTGCAAAGAACTCCCTCTTCTCCCCTGTTCTTCATGTCACATTATTTCTTACTTGGCTGCATTGCTTTGGGACGTCTCTGACTTCATCATGTTCCAGGAGACCCATCATTATTGGGATAATCCCATCATTCTATACTCCACTTCATTATTACCCACAGTCTTTCAGATCTGAGGGTAGGGACTTGAACTTCAAACCTCTTTTTAAGAAGAGGGCTCAGCTCAGACATCTCTTCATTTCTCATCCCTCTTGTTTGCATCAATCTACTGGGAAAGGAAATTTTCAAGAAAACCCCATGGGCAATATTGGTGTTCATAGGGTTGCAAAAAGTTACTAAATGATAATCCCCCCAGATGGCTTCTGCAATTTCTCTGCAAGGCTTCTTTTATGCCTGTCTCATATGAAGAGGTGGCCCTTTTCCTTGCAAAGGCAAACTCCTCTACCAAGTCCTTAATGAGAAGTGACTTCTGCTATTATCTTCAACTTATCCTATGTATACTGCTTTTGTACAAAGTTGTTTGCTTACTGTCTTTCACATTAGACTGTGGATTCTCTGAAGAGAGGGCACAAGTGATCCCATCCCATCTTTTCCAGCTGAGCACCCCCTCTATCATCCCTACTTTATCATCAATATTCAATTGTTGTCTGTCTACTGGTTGCTTCCCTAATGTCTACAAATATGCTCATGTGCCTACCATCCTCAAAAAACCCTCACTTAATCTTTCCATTTCCACTAGCTATCATTCTATATCTCTCATTCCTTTTGTGGTTAAACACCTCGAGAAAAGCTTCTACAATAGGTGGTTCCAATTTCTTTTCTTTAACTCTCTTAACTTTTTACAGTATGGCTTCTGACCTCATCATTCAACCAAAACCAATCTCTCCAAAGTTACTAACAATCTCTTCACTGCCAAATCCAATAGCCTGTTCTCAGCCCTCCTCCTTCTTGGCCTGTCTATAGCCTCTGACACTGGATCACACCCTCTCTTCCTGATTATGCTCTTCTCCTGAGACTTGAGGCACCACTCTTTCCTGGTTTTCCTCTTATCTGTCAGTCTCGTTCTTCTTATTCACCTTTATTGGATATTCATGTACTTTACAACCTCTAAAGGCAGGAGTTCCCCAAGGCTCTGTTCTGGGCCTTTCACACTATTTCACTTGGAGATCACATCAGCTTTCATGGCTTCACTTATCACCTCTTTACACATGACTCTTAAATCTGTTTATCCGGACCTCACCTTTCTTTTGCCCTCTATACCATTTCCAATTGATTATTAGAAAATTCAAATTGGGGGTGTCTAGGTGGCACCTGGAATGTCAGCCCCGGAGTCAGAAGGACCTGAGTTCGGATCCGGCCTCAGACACTTAATGCACACACAAATAAAAACCTAGCCGTGTGACCTTGGGCAAGTTACTTAACCCCACTTGCCTTCCAAAAAGAAAAAAAAAAGTGTTTCATTTTTGGGGGCGGTTAGGTAGCACAGTGAGTAGAGCGTCGGCCCTGGAGTCAGAAGGACCTGAGTTTGGATGCGGCCTCAGACACTTAACGCACACACAAACAAAAACCTAGCCATGTGACCTTGGGCAAGTTACTTAACCCCAATTGCCCTCCAAAAAGAAAAAAAGAGAGAGAAAAAAAAAGAAAATTCAAATTGAATGTCCCCTGGAAGCTCAACATGTTTTCCTCAAAACCCTTGTCCCTTCCAAACTTCCCCATTGCTCTGTGTGTATGTGTGTGTGAAAAATCCCAATCTTCCAGGTTTACAATCTAGGTGTCATTCCTGACTCCTCAATCTCTAACCAACCATATCTAATAAACGGTCAAGTCTTGCCTCTAAAATCGTCCTCATTCCAATTCATCCACCACTAAGCTGTCAAATGGATCTTCTTAGAGCATAGGTATAACCATACCAATGCCATATTCAGTAAATTCTAGGGGATCTCCATCACTTCCAGGATCAAAAATCCTTAGTTTGAAATTCAAAGCCCTTTATAACCTGGTCCCTTTCTACTTTTCTAGTCTTATCCCTTAGTGCCCTCCACATATACTCTATGATCCAGACACTAATATCCTTGCTGTTCTTCATGCAAAGCGCTCTGCCCTCCCCACTCCCAGCATTTTCATTTATTATTGCCCAAACACAGAACTCTCCTTCTTCACATCTCTGTCTTCTGGCTTCCTTCAAATCTCAGCTCAAGTCTCACTTTTTTTCAAGAAGAATTTTCAATTCCTTCTTAATCTTAGCACCTTCTGATATTATCTTCAATTTATCCTGTGTATACTGGTTTCTTATAGTTGCTGGCATATGGTCTCCTCCATTAGACTATGAGGTCTCTGAAGAGAGGGGCTATTGTTTCACTTTTTTTAATATCCCCAGCACTTAGCACAGTGCTTGGTATGTAGTAAGCAATTAACAAATGTTAGCTGATTAACATGAAACCAAATCAAACTCTTTAGACAAGGGTGTCTTATCATTTCTACCTTTTTTGTCTTCACTCTGGCTATGGCATTATTCTTCTAAAACCACTAAGAAAATTTCAGAAAAATTCTACTCATTCTTTATTGGTGAGGTGGGGTTGAAGAAGAAGTATTTTAATGCTTTAATTGGTATAGGAAATGTTCAGTTTGGAAACTCCTCCCAATGCAGATATGCCAGTTAGAGCTAGCTGCCAAAGACAAGTCATTTGCCATTGGTATATGTCAAAGGCAGACCTGAAGTTAGGTTTTCCTGACTTTGAGGCAAACTCTCTATCCATTGTAATATATTACCCTTTCTACTCGTGTAGAGTTCAAGCTTAAAGAAAGCAAAACTGATCGGTTTTGACCTCTGGTCACCCTCCCCCACTCCCACTTGGATAGCCTCTCATCACTCCCAAATAGCCCGGCAGGTTCAAATCCTCTTTTCAGTCTCCAAAGTTCTTCATAAATTGGTCTGTCCCTATCTTTCCAGCATTCTTACACCTGACTGCTTTTCACATATTTTACGATCTAGAGACAGTGACCTGCCTGCTATGCTATGCTATGCAAAGGATGCTCTCCATGCAAACTCTAGGCATTCTCACTGTCCCCAGGCCTGGAATGTTCTCCCTCATCTCTAGTTTCCCAGCTAAAGTTCTATATTCTACAAGAAGTCTTTCCTGGTTTTCCTAATTCTTAATGCTCTCCTTTTGAGACTATCTCCAATTTATCTAGTATATATCTTGTTTGTATGAAGAATGACTAAGGTCTGTATACTCTATACCCTCTCAACTCTCACTCAGTTGCCTCTCCCATCTGATTACAGAATTGGAGGGGGGTACATTAAAATATAAACTTAAAAAAGCACTAAAAGTTAAAAGAGCCTTCTTTTATAGAAAGCTGATAACTCCATTCTATATCAGCAGCTCTGCTTGGTTTGACTCCACTGAACAAACCTCCTTCACACTGGGTGTGCTGGTTCTTTCTCTCCTTCCCCTAGTTTTTTCAGCTAGTTTTTATGTATTTTCTTTCCCATTAGAGTGTAAGATCCTAAGAACAGGGACAGTCGCTTTTTCTTATTGGTATCCCTAGTATTTAGCAAAGAGCTTGGTACATAATAGGCTCTAAATAAATGTTTATTGAATTGCACATATTTGTTTGTTGTCTCCTCCATTAGAATGTAAGCTACTTGAGGGCAGGGACTGCCATTTGCCTTTCTTAAAATCCTAGTACTTAGAATAGTGCCTGGCACATAGAAGGTACTCAATAAATGCTAGCTGACTCACTACTTTTCAACAGGATTTCCTTATTATTTGCTCCTGGAAAATACAGCAGAATATTTAGAAGACTTTTTTTTTGGGGGGGGGGGGGCGCGGCGGTGCTGACTCTTTGGGGTTTTCTAAGTAAACAGCCACGTGGTCAGCAAATAAGCATACTCTGGCGTCCTCACTGTCTTCTCATCTAGCCTAGCATTTAAAATTACACCAAGTAACAGTGAGGAGGGGCGTACTTGTTTTACACTCTGTTCAAATGAAGAGCTTATATAGTGTAAACAGGGCTACTTTTTGGTTTCAGAATATACTTTATTACCAAAAACAGACATCCTATGCCCATAATTTGTTTTAGTATAAATGAGTGTTTATATTTTATCAAAAGTGTTCTCTATAGCAACTAACATAAACTTACATTTCATCTGGCCCTCTATCTTCCCCCTTTTCTCTTAGTCAGGAGGTAGGCAGCATGCTTTTACCTCAAGCCCTCTAGACTCCTGGCTGGTCACTCCATTGATTGGTTCTCAAGTCTTTCAGAGATGTTTGTCTTTATAATTGCTGTTGTTACTGTGTAAACTGCTCTCCTGGTTCTGCTCACTGTATTCTATCAGTTCACACAAATCTTCCCAGGTTTCCCTGAAATCCACCTTTAAGCTACAGCACAATAACAATGAGTTATATTCACATACCATAATTTGTTCAGCCAATCCCCAACTGATGGACATAGAGCTAAGTTGTTTGTTTGTTTGTTTGTTTTCTCTTTTTCTCATTTTTCTCTTTCTTTAATATCTACTAGTAGAATTCTTTTTTGCCTTTTTTTTTTTTGGAGGGCAATTGGGATTAAGTAACTTGCCCAGGTCACACGGCTAGGTTTTTGTTTGTGTGTGCGTTAAGTGTCTGAGGTCGGATTTGAACTCACGTCCTTCTAACTCCAGGGCCAACGCTCTACTCGCTGCACCACCTAGCCGTCCTGACTAGTAGAATTCTAATAGTAGCATTGCTGGGTATTGAAATGGTAGAGACTTCTGGAGGCATAAAGTGCTTTCCTGAATTCTTAATCAATTCACAGGTGCACCAAAAGTACAAAAGTGTGCCTAGAGGTGGCTAGGTGGCGCAGTGAATAGAGCACCTGCCCTGGAATCAGGTGGACCTGAGTTCAAATTTGGCCTCAGACACTTAACATAAAAACTAGTCATATGACCTCGGGCAAGTCACTTAACCCCAATTGCCCTGCCTTCCCCCCACCTCAAAAAAAAAGAAAAGCATGCCTGTTTTTCAGCTGCTCCACCAACATCTGTAATTTTTATTTCTGGCCAACTTTACTAATATGACTTGTGTGAAGTAGAACCTCAGAGTTACTTTAATTTGCATTTCTCTCCATCCCTTGTTTGGTCCTGATTTCTTCCTTAATTCTTCTACTCTGTTTATGATGTATGTAACCTTGTGTATCTAAGTCACATACCCATTTGAGCTTGCCTTGGTATATGAGCTATGAGATGTTTGTTGCTGTTGAGTTGTAGCAGTTGGGTCTGACTCTTTGTGATCCCATTTGGGGTTTTCTTTGCAAAGATACTGGAGTGATTTGCCATTGCCACATTCGACCTCAGGCCTTCTTGACTCCAGGCCCAATGCTCTGTGAGTCTGTGACTATGGCACTATGGCACGTGGATGTTGATCAATACTTTGCAATTTTTTCAAGTTATTGTCAAATCATGTCTTTACCCCAGGATGTGAGGTCTTTGGGTTTATCAAACATTATGGTACTGTGTTCATTTGGCTCTGTATGTTATATACCAAATTGTTATACTGATTGACCTTTCTGTTTCTTAACTAGTACCAAACCATTTTGATGATTATTTGCTTTGCAGTACAGTTTGATACCTGGTACTGCTTGGCATTTTTCTTTTCCACTTTTTTCATTATTTCAATTAAGATACTTGATTTTTTCTAATTCCAGATGAACTGTTATTTTTTTTCCTAGCTTTATAAAGGGTTCTTTTTTGTTTTTCTTTTTGGAGGGCAATTGGGGTTAAGTGACTTGCCCAAGGTCACACGGCTAGTTATTTATGTGTGTCTGTGCTAAGTGTCTGAGGCCAAATCTGAACTCAGGTCCTCCTGATTCCAGGGCCAGCGCTCTATTCACTGCACTGCCTAGCTGCCCTATAAAGGGGTTCTTAACCTGGATTTGTGACCTTCTTAAAAAAATGTATTTTGATAACTATTTCAACATTATCCATTTCCTTTGTAATTTTATTACTTGAGTTTATGCATTTAAAAGCATTATTCACAGAAGGGGTCTATAGGTTTCAACAGACTGTGAAAGGAGTAGGTACCCCTACTCTTTGGAGTAATGACATGACACTGTATATAGACATCAACTTCCCTTGGCTTTACTTATTTATCCTTCTGCCTCCATGATAGTCTCTGATGGTTTAACTACTACTGAACAAGGCAGGATATTGTTCCAGGATTCTTTTTTAAACCCTTGGTCTTCTGGCTTCTTATGTTCCTAGAAACTTGCCTCGGGTTTCCCTCCTTGCTCTTTGATAGCACCACCCCCCTCCCTAATTCTGCTTCACAAACTGCCCCAGTGAAAAATGAAAAATAAAACAGGTAACCCATCGATTAAAGAATGCCAGTATTGGGGCAGCTAGGTGGTGCAGTGAATAGAGCACCAGACCTGAAGTCAGGAGGACCTGAGTTCAAATCCAGCCTCAGACACATGACACACTTACTAGCTGTGTAACCTCAATTGCCCCGCTTTCCCCCCTCCACAAAAAAAAAAAGTAAAAGAAGAATACCAATATTATACCTATCAAGATAAACTCCAGATATATACTTAACTTCAATATAAAGTTCACATTATAAACAAAATAAAAGAGAGAGTAAGGAAATAATTTTCATAACTATGGGTAGGGGAAGAGATCATGACCAAACACAGGATAAAGAAAATCAAAAAAGATATAATGAATACATTTTGTCATATAAAATGGAAGAGCATGTAAATATGTAGAGCAATTCTTTTGGTGGTAGCAAAGAATTTAAAATTAAGGAGTGGCCAAAAATGAAGAAATAGTTGAACAAATTATAGTATATTAATATAATTTAATACTATTGGGCTCTAAGAGATAACAAAAGGGAAATTTAAATGAACTGATGTAAAGTGAAGTGACAAAAAGCAGTGGAACAATTTATACAATAACAATGACATTGTAATGAGGAACAACTCTGAAAAGTTTACAAACTTACAAACTCAATTTAATCATCAGCCATGATTCCAGAAGAGATGAAGAAGAATGCTACCTATCTCTTGAAAGAGAGGTAATATACTTGCTATGGAGAATGTGGTGCACATTTATGCACATGGAAAATGCAGGAAAGCTTTTGTTTTTCCTTTTCAAATGGGGTGGTAGAAATGAGAAGGAAAGAAAATAAATGTCTGTTAATTGGGGGAGGAGGAGGAAAAAAAAGAAGTAAAACAAAGGAACCTGTGGGTATTGGTACCTGGCCACAATAATTTCCAAAAAGAGAGGACAGGCCCTCACTGGGTTCCTGTCCCTTCCCCTTTTTCTTCATCTAGCTGGTTTTGCTGGATCAAGTTATCCTTTCTAGCAGTCTCTGATGTTCTTAGCTTTTATTTATGTCTTGACTCCTCCTTCCAATGTTCTCTCTCTGCTTCAAGAGACTGAATAATCTGATACTTGCTTCTTTTCAGGGAGTGGATAGGTCAGGTAAAGGCCAAATTCCAAGTCTGTGTGTGCTCACTACACCTGGTACACTGAGTGGGTGACAGGTATAAGGACTCTGTGTAAGAGCCCCAAGTATGTAAACCTTCTGGTGTTATTTATTTCATGAGGTGGTTTTTTTTTTTTTTTTGGTCTTCTGCCTTGTTCCTGTATTCATAGTTACTCTATAAATGGCACAGAACTTTCTTCTGTGGTTTTTAGGTTGCAAAGGGTTATATAAAGCAACCACTGTGCATCATAAGACCAAGCCTAGTCCTTATGGAACTTTTTCTCCCTTTGAGCAAAAAGTTGCCTCTCAGTAACAATCACTCACTGCTTCTGACTGCCATCAGGGACTCAGTAGAACCTTAAGTGATTGTTTACTGATTGACAGTGGATCAACAAACAGATAAGGCAGTTCTTCAATATTCTAAATTTGGTGGTGGAATGATTGCAGTACTTAACTTGGGCTCACATCTTGCCTCTAACACTTACCAGCTGGGGTGCAAAGAACATTATTGCAAGAGAGTGGAGGCATTGCACCTTCTCTCCAATGTCCCTGATCACTTCTGTATCCCTCTTAAACATCCTGTCCTTTCCTTTTCCTCAAGATAGCACAAAAAGTTCCTTTTGTCCTGAGTTTTGTTCTCCAAGCTGAGCTCATACCCAGGTTGAACATTTCTGGCATTTTAACAGGACCTGGTCACTCTTTTTTTTGTTCATTCTCCATTACTTGTCCTTCCATTCCTCTTTTAAACATGTCTTTGAGGTATTGGATGAGTTTTATATGGTTTACATTGGTCTATTTGAAAGACTCCCTTTTTTCCTTCTTATAAGAACTGTTTCAGAATTTTATTCTTGAGAGTTTCACTCTAGTCTCTTCTAGGCTGATTTCTTCTCCAGAATTTTAGGCCATGAGATCCTAATTCTTTTTGAAATCTACTAGGTACTTCCAAAATCTTAATCCCATGTCAAAATATGCCAATCTTTCTTCTCCTTCATCACAAATTCTACAGTGGAATGGTTACTTTCCCCACTTTCTATTATTTCAACAACAGCAAAGTTGTTGCTAAATAGGTCAAGAACAGATGTTTTCCTTCCTTGGTTTTTTCTACCTATTGAAGGGCTAAATTATTACTAAGGCAAATTGAGAAAGTGCTAGTTACACTTCTTTCGGCAGGGAGAAAGTTCCCACAGATTTACAGATAAATGAAATCCCCCATCATGCTTCTGGGTCAGACTTATGATCTATTTTCTGAACTGTTTCCTCTTTCTGTACAGATGGTCTGTAATATATACTCTGATGATGAAATTGCTTGTTTTTGATCCCCTGATGGTCACCAAAACATTCTCTAATATGCTTCTACCTCCTTCCCCACCCCAGTTTCTGGCTTTCCTCAAGAGCGTGTATTCTTAATACAGAGTACAACTCTGCAAGCAACCTTTGCTACCTGATAATCTCCTTTGCCAAGCCTTTTTTAATAAGAGCTAATAACACCCTTCCAGAGCTGTATCATTGGATTTTATATCAACAAAACTCAGTAATTTCTATCACATCAAATTAGCCTTCCCAGGGTAAGAATTCTAAATAAAAAAAATAAAGCATACCTATTTGTTTTGCCTTTCTTGGATTCTGTGAATTTCTGGAAGATACTATTACTCTTCTATTTTGTAGACACTATTCATAGCTATCTTGCTTAATATAAACAGCAACATTGTTTCCAGACCTTTTCTGTTAAAAGCCTTTTTGATTAGATTTGTTTCTAGAGCCATTGTCTTACAAATTTCTTTTCTAAATAGTTGAGCCTATGCAAAGCACCACTAATAGAGTATTAATGTGGTTGTTTTTCCACATTCATTCCATTTCTAACTATTTTTATCTTTTGTTACCTTTGTCAATTTTCTAGGGATAAGGAGAATTATTTTGATTCGAATTTTTTTCATTTCTTAGTGATCTAGAACAATCTTTCATACAGTTTTTAATAGTTTTCCATTCTTTTGAGAACAGTTTGTATACTCTTAATTAACTAGACAGGTCTTAGATATGTGTTAGTTCTCTCTGTATCCTGGATTACCAATCCTTTGTCAAAGATGTTTGATGGAGAGATTTTTGCCCCCAGTGGACAGCTCCCTCTCTTATCTTAGCTATATAGATTTTGTTCTGACAAAAATTCCATGTAACAAATTATCTGTTTTGTCTTTTGTGGTCTCCTCTCTTACTTGTTTGAGTAACAATTCATCTCCTACTCATATCTATGAAAATCTCTATTCTGGTTTTCTACTTATTACTTTTATTAATGCTGTGATTTTTAATACCTAGATTATTTATTCTTTGGAGGGTACAGTGATATTTAATGTGAGATATATGAACAAACCTAATTTCTACTGAATTGCCTTCTAGCTTTCACAGCAATTGTTGCCAAATAAAGAATTCTTCCACGGTGATGGCAAATGCATTCTTATTAGTCCTTGCTAGATGTGTTCCATCATTGCTAGGACAATGCCATTCTGATATATATTTTAAGTCATGGTCCAAATCCAAAATTCCCAATTCTCTCATATCTTCTCAATCAGGAGTTTACTTTCCTGATTATGCCCTTTCTTCCACATCTCCTGTCATTCACAGGCAGTAATGAAGAAAATGTTACTTTCACTCCCTGAGGTGTTCGGTTTGTGCCCAACACTTCACTTAGTAACATTTTCTGGGTTTCTGCTTTCAATATAATTTGTGCCCATGTGAGTCATCAGTATTGACAAGTTTTGAAAAGTTCTTCATCTTATGCTAAGGCATGTCATGCTCAGAAAGACAACATAGATGTTCTACTGCCATAATCAGATGGACAAACAGGCCAAATATGTCCCTCAGTAAAGAGCCATTAAGAACTTATTTCTTATTTCTCTGACTGTTACTGGATGACCTTTTCACTTGATGACCTTATGGATCTACTCCATTATCCCTCTGAGGACAAGTAGTTATTTCTTCCTCAAAGGGTCTAATTCTCTCCTCATTGAAAAGATGATGTCTGTTTTATGACTCTAAGTCTTTTAAACTAGTTTATAAAGTGCTAAAGAGGTTTCAACTGTGCCATCTACTCCTAGAGAACAAGTCTAATATACTTGACATCTATCCCCCAGAGAGTGGTGAACAGATAATACTCCATATCACATACACCTCAAGCACAGAGGAATTCAGTTAAATAACTACAAGTACTACTATGTATCATGTGCACAGAACTAGGCGCTCAGAAAATACTTATTGGTGGAACTGTTCTGATTTCATGTGAAGGATAGTCAATAATCATTTTGAAATGAAGTGAATAGAAAAGAAAAAAATTACAAAGGAGAAAAACTTATAAACAGTAAATGAAATAACTTTAGGACATATGTCAGGAGCGGCATAAAGGATACAATATACTATGATGTTAGCTATATAATCCAAGTACATACTTTAGGCCTCTCATTTTAAAAAGTTATTTCTTTCCAGGGAACAACTACGTGAACATTTGAAGAAGTACAATTGCCTTCTAAAGTGTTATTTATTATAAACAACAATAGCAACTAATACCTATAAAGTATACTTTATGCACATTATCTCATTTGATCCTTATAATGCCTGAGAGGTTAAGTACTAGAAGTATCATTCCCACTCTGAAGATAAGGAACTCTAGAGTCAGAGTTAGACTCCAGGCCCTACAGCTAGTAAGTACCAGAGGTAAGATCTGAAATCAGATCTTCCTAAATCCAAGTCCGGTGCTTCAGGTAGCTAGGTGGTATAGTGAATAGAGGGCTAGGCCTGGAGTCAGGAAGAAGCAAGTTCAAATCCAACTCTGCCTGAGAAAAGGCAGTGGCTCATCTGAGCTCTCTACAGAATCCCTCCAAAAACCTTTAAATAACACCATGAAACAATTCCTAGAGTAGCAGAATCCACAACAGGATGGGGTAAAATAATTTTCCAACCAAAAGACAACTTAGAAGGTTGGCAGGAAAGGTCAGTCAGACCTGGGTAAGAATGGAGCACAGCCCAGTACAAGCTGCACCAGCACAGACCCAGGCCCAGCAAACCAGGAACAGGCCTTGGGAAGTTGCTGAATCAGCAGCAGCAGCAGCTGCTTCCAGATCTTCAGCCCACAAATGGTATGGGGTTGAACAACTGGTCAGAAGGAGATTACAAGGGTCTCTTTGCTAGCACTAAGGCAGGGCTTTGTTACTTTGCCCATACTTGGTTCTGGGTTGCAGTCCCAGGTAGCAGTCCCAGAGTGAGGAGGATGTCCCAAAATGAAAACTCCCAAGAATGTTATAGTCAAATTCCACAGCCCCCAGGTCAAGAAGAAAATACTACAAGCAGTCAGAAAAAAAAAAAAATTCAAGTATCATGGAGCCATAGTCAGGATAACACAAGATTTAGCAGCTTCTACTTTAAAGGAGCAGAGGGCTTGGAATATGATATTCGGCAAAACTGAGTATAATCTTTTCAGGGGGGTGTTATGTTAATGGAATAGGAAGAGCTTACCTGCCCATTAACAGGCCTACGGGACCTGCTCTGAGGTCTGGCCCAGTTCACAGCTGTGATATAGCCTGAGTCACATGGAGCCCAGTGTGTGGAAGAGCTTGTCCAACAGAAAGGGAGTAAGACTGAAACAGAGAAGGAGAGGCAGAGCAGGAGAGGCAGAGCAGAGGGAGGAAGTTGCAAAGAGGAACTTGTTTATGGGGAGGCCTGACAGAAAGAATGCTTAAGATGTTAGCACTCCCTGGATTAGTGGTAAGTACCTTGCTAAATCTTACCTCCTGGTATCCTCATAATAATGTTCCAAATAAATATTTTGGTTTTGCCTTTGAGGAAGAGAGTTTATTATATTTTGCTAATTTATCCTGGTAATACATATATGTATTCATAGCACCTGCTAGGGGTATCGCATGGGTGTTACATTTAGCAACAAGGATGGGAATGCAAAACATAAAACCTCTACTTGGAGATAGAAAGACTCTAGGAAAGGAAATGGGTATCCCAGGATGGGAGAGTTTACCTTATTTCTTCCTGGGAAGAGAATGGGCTAAAAGCACAGGACTCTGAAAACTGGTAGCCAAGGCTACAGAAGAGAAAACCCATAGATTTAGAAAGATGTTTGCAAGGAATATCAATAGACCTGGGAAAAGAAATGTCAAGGGAATGTAGAAGAGGGAGGGTGTTGTTAACAAGTTATCTTATTATAGTTAAAGTAGAGCTAAATTGCTGGAGGAAAAGGAGTCAGCTGATTTGCATGAGAAGCTTTCTAGGCTACAGTGTCAGAATCTATCAGACCAGATCTGCCAGAAAGTATCAGGCAGTAGCAGAAAAGACAGCTTTAGCTGCCAAGGGATGCAACAAACAGCATCCCACTGACTCTATGTGGCCTAGTGGAGACAGACCCTGGTATTTGCTGAGAGCTGTATGAGAAAGTTAAAGGGAGAGATAATGAAAACGGCAACAATGGTAGAAGATACTATCACAGCACCCCTCTAATGGTCCCTCTCACAGAAATATAGTAGTGAAGACTGCTTCTCCTGCTTATAAACACATACTTCTGGCTACTAATTGGGGAAATACAGCACCTTCTTTTAGAGGTACTGGATGAGACTTCAAGTTAGGTGACCTAGGGGAATGGAGAAGAAACAAATTTTCTCAAGAGAAAATAGCCAGCAGATTCAAAGTCAGAACAGATTAACAAGAAGAGAATTGTTTACTGCTTTCTTGGGAGCAGGGATAGATTATTTAATTTGATTAGGGACCTGAGCAGAGTAAAGCTTTTGAAGAAGCCAAGGCTGCCATACAGTTGGTCCTAGATTTATTGCCTATGCAAAGTGACCCAGTGGAATTACAAGTGACTGTACAGAATGAATATGCAAACTGGAGTTTATGGCAAAAAACTGCAAAGTCAAAATGTACCCTTAGGATTTTGGTCTAGGAAACACCCTTCATCTGGAGTTCAATATGCCCCTTTGGAAAAGCAGCCGTTATCTACAGATAGGGCTTTGGTAGAGACTGAACAATTGACTCTGGGCCATGAAGTAATATTAAGGCCTGGAATTCTAATTATGACGTGGGTAATGAGTACCCCATCTTCCCACAAAATTGGACATGCAGAAGAGGCTAGCATAATTAAATGGAAATGGCACATTCAAAACAGATCTAAAACAGGTAAAAGTAGAGTTTTTGCTTTATATGAATCTATAGCACACATAACTACTGAGGGAAATGATATATCCACTGAACCAAAGCAACAGTTGGTATAGCCCTTGGTAAACCGGAATGAGAAATATGATGGATTAGCTGAAGAACAAAAGAAACATGCACGGTTTACTGATGAGACAGCAAAATATCTAGGCCATAAAAGCCATTAGAAAGAGGTAGCCTATCACCCATGTACCAGGTGAACTTTGGAAAGTACCAGGACCGATGGAAGTAGTCAACATGCTGAACTTCCCATCATGTCCCTCACAGAAAATTTGACTTTCCAATACAAGAATGTAGAAAATAATTTTTTACAAATAACTAGTGGAAAATAAAATGCTAAATAAAATTTTAAATACACTTTAAGATAAATAAGTAAGAATTTAGCCTCCCTGAGAGAAAGAGCTATTACCCCTTGGTATGTGTACCCTTTGCACTTAGCATATAATACAGACTTAATAAATTTTTTTTTTCATTCTGTGTGGTAGAAATAACTCAGGTTTGTAGATAGCTAGTTGTTTGATTCTGGGCAAGATTTTATCCTCCTTGGGAATCAGTTTTGTTAATTACCAAACAAGAATTGAGAATAGATTAAATGGTGTCTAACAGACACTGAAGATGCAATAACAGCTTGATATGTGTGAAGAATGGCCAGTGTGGAATAGTGGCAATACTTCTGAGCCTTCCACTAGAGGGTCTGGCTGTAAGTCATGGCTTTTCCATGAACTGGCAGAGACCTGACTGATGTCACTTGTGGGCCTCAGTTCTATCACCTGTAAACAATGGGGTTTCTGGTCTTTGCAGGTAATGCTTTGGCTATATGATTTTGATAAACCATGGCAGACTCTACCACACATACAAAAAACAAACCCCAAAGACAAGCACTACTACTATACTTCAAACAGAGATGACGAATATTTTGTAGTTTCTAAACTATGCTACTGAAACTGTACAAAAAGTAAAATGGATGTGAACGTGCTGTTTAAATGCATGGATGACTCTCCCATCTTCCCCTGCTCTTTCGGATCTCTCAACCAAATTCTAGCCAAATCTGCCAAATGCACTTGGTTATTATAAACTCCTCCTATTCTCCCCTAACCATCATCAATGCCACTCCAAACAAATCCTCCTGGTTTCTTTCTCTTTCTTTTGGTCAAAGGTTCTTTCTAGTCACTCAAGTTGAATACCATAGTCATTTTAAAATTTCTCCTTTATTGTGTCTGTCCTGAATTTTTTAAAATTAATTCATTAAACATCAAAAACAAAACAAAAACCTCCCAGTATTTCAATATATAAAGTAGAGCAGAAAATGTTGACCAGTCTGTGAATCAATTTTACATACAACTTGTTTTTATTTGAAAGTTATGTAATAAATTCACCATGTTACTTTAAAAATTGCTTATCTGTCTTTCTTTCTGAATATCCTTCTTTTTCTCTTCTGTGCATTTTCTTTTAAATGTTTCAATGAGTAAAGGCAGAGCTGAATCAAAGAATATGCACAGTTAAAAGACTTTTTCAGCACAGGTCCAAACTGCTTTCCAAAATAGCTAGACCAATTCACAGCTACACCAACACTGCAATAGAGTGTCCATTTTTCCATAGCCCCTCTAAAATCTGATGTTTTTCTTTTTGGTCAACTTTGTCCTTTTAACTGGTCTAAGGAAGAACCTCGGAGTTGCTTTAATTTGTATATCTGGCAGCAAAGTGATGGTGTGGATAGAACAATTGACCTGGAGAGTAAGCAGAACCTGAATTCAAAATCCACCTTTTTAAAAGTTTACTAATTATGTGAACTTGGACAGATATCTCAATTTCTTATTCTCTCTTCCTCATCTTTAAAATGGAAATGATAATAATAGTGCCTACCTCACAGGGAGGGAAGCTAGGTAGTGCAATGGATAGAACACCAGACCAGGAGTCAGGAAGACCTGAGTTCGTATCTGGCCTCAGAGACTTATTAGCTATGTAATGCAGGGCAAATCACTAAACACTGTTTACCTCAGTTTCCTTATCTGTAAAATGACGTGGAAAAGGAAACAGCAAATTGATCCAGTATCTTTGCCAAAAAAATCTCAAATGGGATCATAAAGAGTTGGATACAACTGAAATAAATGAACAGCAACAACCATCTGAGTTCTTGTGAGGACCAAATTAATTTCCTCTACTTTATTTGATCGTTTTACTTTACAAACCTTTAAAGTGTTATATAAATGCTATGAGCTATTTCTCTAATTAGTAGTGATTTAGAGCATTTTTTTCATGGGGCTATTAATAGTTTGAATTTCTTCCTTATGAAACTGCTTATTCATATACTTTGACAATTTTATAGTTGAGCAATGGCTCTTAATTCTTATAAATTAAACACACATATATATGTACGTATGATATAAGACACTTCCCAGAAAAATTTACTTCAAAGATGTTCCTCCCAATAATCTGCTTGCCTTCTATTTCACTTCCATTGACATTGTGCAAAACCAAATTTTTTTATTTTAAAAAATTATATTAATTTGAGCTCCAAAATCTTTTTCCAGATCCTTCACCACCCACTGAGAAGGCAAGCAATATGATTCTTATTATACATGTGACATCATATAAAACATATTAGACATGTTGCCCCAAAAAAAGAAAAACTAAAAAAAAAAAAACCCTTCATTTTATATACTCAGAATTCATCAGCTCTTTCTTTTCCTGGAGGTGAATAGCATTTTTCATCAGAATCCTTTGGAATTGTCTTGGATTGCTGTATTGATCAGAATAGCTAAAAGTCTTTCAGTTGATCAATGTTACAATACTGTTGTTACTATGTTATTACTATTACAATGTTCTTCTAGTTCTGGTCACATTACTTTGTGTAAAAACTTTTTCCCAAGGTCACACGGCTAGGTTTTTATTTGTGTGTGCGTTAAGTGTCTGAGGTCGGATCTGAAATCAGGTCCTTCTGACTCCAGGGCCGACACTCTACTCACTGCGCCACCTAGCCACCCCTGTGTAAAAACTTTTAATACTTATGTCATCAAATTGTCCATATTATTTTCTCCATCTGTTTTCTAGGTCTTGTTTTTGCTAAAAAATATATTTTAATTCTATTTCTTTAAACTTTGCTTTACTAATTTTTATTGTTTCATGGAGGTACTTGCTTCAATTTGGTCCATTCTAATTTTCATGGTGTTTGTTGCTTGGGCAAGGCTTTGTAACATCTTGGACAACGGTTAATTCTTTTTTTTTTTAAACAAATGCTTTATTAACTTCTGTTTTACATCATTCATTTCCACCAGATTTTGAGTTACAATCATTTTCCCCCCATTATTCCCCTACCCAACCTCCCAGAATAGTAGTCCCACAAGATATCGATTCCTCCAATCTGCTCTCTCCCATACCCCCATCGAATTTTCCATTAGAGGAAGGTGAATCTTTGTGTCCCAATGTCTGCATATCTTATCTCCCTATTACAAGCAAAAGAGTATTAATAATAGTATTTATATATATTTGAAATATTTAATGTTAAGACCTCGAATTTCAGATCCATTTCCTTCCTCCCTTGTCACCCATTCCCTCTTGGGAGATAAGTAATTCAGTATATGTTGTACATGTCTAGCTATGCAAAACATTATCATAGTAGATATATTGTACAAGGCTGCTTATAATTCCCTCCCACTCATCCCACTCCCCACCTGGTCCATTCCCTACATGATCCTGTCCCTCTTCTATAGTGGGTACTTCCAACCTCCCCTCCTCCCAAGGATGCCCTCCCATCCATCATCCCTCCTCTCATCCCCCTTCCCCCTATCCTGCAGCAGGTTGAGATATCCCATTTAGTATGTATGTCATTCTCTCCCTGAACCAAATTCAATGTGAATGTGGTTTTGCCTTTTTAGCCTACCTATTCTCCCCCTCCCTTGCAACCACTTCCCCTTGCTTCTTCTACATGGGATAGTTTATCCTACCCTGTCTCTCCCCATCTCCTCTTGCCACTTTCCTCTCTCACCTCATAATTTCATCCCTTGAATATTCTCCCTTCCCAACAAATTCAACCTATGCCCTCTATCCATATATAACTGTAAACATATACACACACATTGACATATGTACTCATATGACCACACACCCTTCTTCCATTATTTTCATAGTGACAAAGATATCATCAGTCACAGTTATTGCTTTTCCATAGAGGAATGTAAATAGCTCAACTTTGATAAGTTCCTTTTGATTTCTTTTCCCTGATTACCTTCTCAGGCATCTCTTCCTTCTTGTGTCTGGATGTCAAGTTTTCTATTCAACTCTGGTTTTTTCATCAAGAATGCTTGAAAGTCCTCTATTCCACTGAATGACCATATTTTCCCCTGAAACAAAATACTCAGTTTTGCTGGGTAGGTGACCCTTGGGTTCATTCCCAGTTCTTTTGCCCTCTGGAATATCATATTCCATGCCCTTCGACCCCTCAGTGTAGAAGCTGCCAGGTCCTGGGCTATTCTGATTGTGTTTCCACAATATTGAAATTGTTTCTTCATGGCTGCTTGGAGTATTTTCTCCTTGATCTGGGGATTCTGGAACCTGGCTATAATATTCCTGGGAGTTTTCTTTTGGGGGTCTTTTTCAGGAGGTGATGGGTGGATTCTTTCAACCTCTATTTTGCCCTCTGGATCTAAAACATCAGGGCAGTTTTCCTTGAGAGTTTCTTGAAGGGTGATTTCTAGGTTCTTTCCTTGATCATGGCTTTCAGGTAGTCCAATAATTTTTAAATTGTCTCTCCTGGATCTATTTTCCAGGTCAGTGGTTTTTCCCATGAGATATTTCACATTTCCTTCTAATCTTTGATTTGTTTGGATCTGCTTAACAGCATCTTGATTTCTCATAAAGTCACTAGCTTCCATTTGCTCCAGTCTAACTCTGAAGGAATGAATCTCCTCAGTGAGCTTTTGAGATTCTTTTTCCATCTGGCGAATTCGACTTTTTAAGGCATTCTTCTCCTCACTGCCCTTTTGGGCCTCCTTTGCCATTTGAGTTAGTCTATTTTTTAAGGTGTTGTTTTCCTCAGTCAGGCTGTTGACCCTCATTTCATACTTTTCCTGCATCCTTCTCATTTATCTTTCCAATTTTTCCTCCACTTCTCCTATTTGATTTTTAAAGTCCTTCTTAAGGTCCTCTATGGCCTGCAACCCGCTCATGTTTTCCCCTGGGGCTTTTGGAGCAGGACTTCTGGCCTCACAGTCCTTTTCCCACTCTATGCCCCCAAAATAGGAGTCTAATGTTTCATTTTTCTGTTTCCTTTGCCTTGGCATGCTGCCACTTAATTGCTTGACTTTTGGGCTTGTTGCCACACTATGGCTTTAAGGCCAGATAGAGGAATTTTCGTCCTGAACGTGTGGGGGGCAACTTCCGTTTCTGGCAAGCTGTAAACCCACCCACGACTTCCACCCTAGATCACAATCCAGATCCAGGGAGGTTAAAGCAAGAGTGATTACCCCCCCAAGACTGATTGCTGGATCTCCCTACAATTAATTTGCAGGCCAGGAGCTGGAGCTGCCTCTGAAAACTACAAAATGGCATTTGTCCTCAGCGGCTTCTAGCCCCCAGGGGAGGGAGCCGACGCATTCCCCAAATACCAGTCCCAAAATCCATAGGACACTAACCTCTTACTTTGTCCTAGGCATGTCTATGTTGATAATTCTGGAGTCGCCACAGCTGCTGGTGTTCTGGGGTTCCTACAGCCGGCTGCTGGTCCTGCCGCCGTGGGGCTAAAACCTCGGCTCACACGGACTTGGGCTCGGCGCGGCTGCGTGCTGCCAGCGCCCAGAGCGCTGCGCTGGTCCTTCCAGCAGGGCTGCTGGGCTGTCCTCAGCGGGAGGTTAGCTTCTCTGTGTCGTTCTATGGGTGCTGGGGCTCCACAAGTTGTTCAGAGTCACCTTTTACATAGTTTGGGGGGAATCTCTGTGCTAGGTCATTTTATTGTGCTCTCACTCTTCTATGGCACTCTTACCTGTTAATTCTTTTTAAAAAAAATTTTTTTTTCTTCCATAACTCACATTTCATGTAGTAGGAGAGTTCATTTAGATTTGATTGAGAAGCTGGGATATGAGACAAATTCTAGCAAAGTCAAGGAGGCAGGAGATGGAGATCAAGCTTTGAAAACAAGGAGGCCTATTGTACTTGGAATATAGTGTCTGTGAATGGGATAAAGGGAAGTTAAATCTGGAAAGGCAGATTGGGGCCAGACTGTGAAGGACTTTGTCTGCAACACTGAGGGTTTATATTTTATCTTCAACAGAAGAATCTTGAGCAAAGGAATAACCTGTTCAGACTTGTATTTTAGAAAGACTACTTTGAGAGTTGTGTAGGTGAAGAATCTGAAAACAGCCTGGAAGTTGAGAGACCAATTAAAAAGGTACCATAATGATTTAAGTAAGAGATCATGAAAACCTGAACTAAGGTGTCCATATGAGTGGAGAGAAGGTTACAGAGATGAGAGGTGCTTTGGAAGTAGAACTAATGAGATCTGGTATCTAACAGGACAAGACAGGGACAAAATCAGTAACGAGAAAGATGACAGTGGCATAGACATAAGTTCTGGAGGTAACAAGTTGGATGTGTTGTGTCTGAGATGTCCAAAGAAATCTAGTTACACAGAACTAGAGCTCAGAAAAGATTGGGTACCTAAATTTGGACGCCATTTGTATAGAAATAATGGTTGGATATTGGTTGTAATATTAGGGGGAAAAATGGTTTCACTTGAATGGTAGAATCAAAAATCAATCAATCGACAAACATTTTTTAAGACCTTCTCCCTGCCATGTAGGTTCTGAGTATATAAAGACAAAAGTGGAAAAATGAGTCTGCTCTCAAGGAACTTTGTTCTAGGGGTGGGTAGGGTTGGCAAAAGGCAGCTAGGTGGTACAGTAGATAGAACACTGGGTCTGGAGTCAGAAAGTTCTGAGCTTACATCTGGTCTCAGATATTGTGTGACCCTGGACAAGTCACCTGACTTTGCCTCGGTTTCCTCATCTGCAAAATGGACTGGAGAAGGAAACAGCAAATCACTTGGGTATCTATGCCAAGAAAACAGACGTTGAAATAACTGAGTAACGACGAGGTTGTAAAGCACTTTACATACAATGTTTCATCTGATACTCACAACAACTTGTAATAAAGGTAGTATCATCCCCATTTTACAAATGAGAAAACTGAGGCTCAGGGATATTAGTGACAATATATATATATATATTGGAATATATTATATATTGGAATATATAAAATATTGACAATACAACTACTATGGGCACAAGGGACAGAGATTTAGACTTGTCAGAAAGAACTAAATTCTAATCTTGCCTCAGACACCTCTTAACTATGAGACTGGACAAGTTACTTAACTTCCCTGTGACTCAGTTTTCTCATCTAAAAAATCAGCATGACAGCAATTATCAGGGGAGAGTATTTTAGGAAGATGGTGGAGCAGGTCAGAACACTTTTGGCTCTCCAAATTACCTACACACACAACACACATACATCAAAAATGGAACTTGGAACTTCACCTCACAGGGAACATACAGCAGCTAAAATAAGCAAAAGTCAAGCTAAAGTAGTTGTTTTCCTAAGACAGCCTGAGAAGACCCTAACAAAGACCTGACCTCCAGGGGCAGAGGTCTGGCCTGAGTGAAGTGCAAACACTTCTAGGCCAACTGTATGGAATCAACAAATAAGCAGCCCTGGGGGAAGCTGGGATGGAGACAGTCTCAGCCATAGAAACTTTTACCTCAGGGACAATGTGGGGGTCTAACAGCTGAGTAGGAGAAGACTGAAGAGGAACACCAAGCACATCTGAGCTGATCAGAAGCATCCTAGGCTGGACTGCTGCTCTAGGGGAGAAGGAGTTTACATACACCTGGCAAGTACAGTAGCAGAGTGGTGGGCACCCTACTGGCCGTGGGCATTTGCAGAAGAGCAAAGTCCCTGGTTTCAGTTCCGAGGCAGAGAAGACAGCTGTACTTTGCAGCTGTTGGAGGAACTGAAGTAAGATCATGTTTGGGACAGCACAGCTGGGGGAACTAGGACAAACTTCAGAAAATAACAGTAATAAGGACCTGAGGCTTGGGGCATCATTCCCCATATCTTGGGACTATAACTGGATTACACTAGCAGCTGCTAAAAATAAAATAAAATAAAATAAAAATAAATAAGTAAAGGAGAAAGAACCCAACCATACATAACTAGTGTGGAGATAGAAAAGATCTGGGTTCATATTCAGAGGAAGATAATGGAACTTAAAAAGAAGCTTATTTTTCAATGAGAAACGTGAAATGGTCCCAAGCACAAAAAGAAGTATTGAAAGAAATTAAAAAGGACTTTAAATGTCAAGTAAGAGAGGGTGGGGAAAAATTAGAAAAAAAAAAAAGAGCAATTCAAGAAAATCAAGTAAATTATGAAAAGAAAGTCAACCAACTCAAAAAAAAGAGAATCAAAAACTTAAAGAAGAAAATGATTCCTTGAAAATTAGAAATGGGGGGCGGCTAGGTGGCGCAGTAAGTAAGAGTGCCGGCCTCGGAGTTGGGATGACCCGGAATAGAATCCGGCCTCAGAAAATGAGCACCCACACATAAATAATGATTAGCCGTGTAACCTTGAGCAAGTTACTTAACCCCAATTGCTTTAAAGAAAAAAAATTAGAAATGGGCAAAAGGAAGCTAATGATGTTCTAAGACACCAAAAAATAACAAAGAATGAAAAAAATAGGAGAATGTGAAATATCTCATTAAAAAAACAACTGATCAGGAGAACAGACTGAGGAAAAATAATAGAATAGTAGGACTACCCAAAAATCATGATAAAAAAAAAAGAATATTGATACAATATTACAAGAAATTATCAAGGGAAAAGGTCCTGCCATTCTAAGATAAGAAGGCAAAGCATAAACAGAAAAAATCCACCAATCACCACCTGAAAGAGATCCCAGAATCTTAAAGGAATATCATAACCAAATTTCAAAGCTCCCAGGTTAAGAAGAAAACATTGGAAGCAACAAGAAAAAAATTTTTTAAATATCATAGAGCTACAATAAGGATTACAGAAGATAGCAGCTACTACACTGAAAGATGATTGGTCTTGGAATACTATATTTCATAAAGCAAAAGAGGTGGAGTTATAACCAAGGGTAACTTACCCAAGAAAGTTAAGTATAATCCTGAATGGGGAAAAAAGGACATTTATCAAACTGAAAAACTTTCAGATTATTTCTGGGGGGAAAAAAAACAGTAGAACTTAAGGGAAAATTTTACATAATATCCAGGAGAAATATAAGGCAAACATGAAAGACCAATTATAAGAGACTGAATAAGGTCAAACTGTTTACTTCTTATATGTGAAAATATCAGTACTTTTATGATTGTCATCATTATTTGAGTAGTTTGAAAGAAGGACTTGGGCTGAGCTGAGTGACAGGATGATTAAAAAAATAAAACAGTATAGGGAAAGAGAAAAAGGAGTAATTAACTCATATAAATGAGGCATAAAAGGAAAAACTGATACAGAAAAAACTAGTAGGGAGAGGGAGGTTAGTGCTAGAACCTTACTTTCATGGGGAATGGGAACAACATATGTATCTAGAAGGGTATTAAAGTCTTCTAAATTCAGCATGAAATAAAAGGAAAAGGGGATAGGGCGGGGGACAGGATAACAGAGGGATTCTTAGAGGAACAGGGATTCTTAGAGGGATGGGTAAGTTAAGGAATAGGAGGGCAAAGGAACAGGTAGAAGTAAAGTGGGGGGGGGGATAGGGTATATAGAGTGAGAAGGACAGTGAAGAAAAAAAAGAAAGAAGGAAATACAAAAGTAATTATAGCTTAGAATGTGAATGGGATGAATTTACCCATAAAATGGAAATGGATAGCAGATTAAAATTCTCAATTCAACATGTTGCTTTCAGGAAACACAACAAAAATGAGATACACATGAAGATGAAATAAAGGGTGGAAGTAGAATTTATTATGTAAAAAATAGGGGAATAATCAATATCAGATAAAGTTAAAGCTAAAAGAGATTTAATCAAAAGAGAAAAATAGGGAAACTCTACTGTCAGCAGTATTATTTCAGACCATTTAAAGTAACTAGACAGTAGAAAATGCCTGAGTATGTGTGCCAAAACACACAGGAACTATATGAACATAAACATAAACCACTTTTTATATAAAGTCAGATCTAAATCACAGAGATAACAGTTATTGTTCATGGGTAGGTAAAGCCAATATAATAAAAAAAAAACATTTTACCTAACTAATCTATTTAATTAGTAGATTAAATTTATAAATTAAATTGCTGATGACCTCCTTAACTCCTATGGCTTTAGTATCATATCTGGATGACGCCCAAATCCTGTCCTACTCTCAATTAAATTATTTTTTTAAAAATCTTACTAAATTAGAAAAAATAGTAACAAAGTTCGTTTGGAAGAACAAAAAAAAGTCAGGAATTGCAAAGAAACCAGGGGGAAAAGATGTTAAGGAAATAGATTACTGAAAGGTAAAGTGGGTCATTTTGGTTACTTTAAATTAAAACCGTGTATAAATAAAACATATGCAGTCAAGAATAGAAGATATACAAAAAATTGGGGAAAACTTTCATAGATAATCTCTCAGACAGGATGTGATTCAGTTGGAATATTTGCTGTGGTGTTGGAAATGACATGCTGGTTAATTTAGAAAAACACAGAAAGACTTGGACTTATGAAAGATGCTATCCACCTTCAAAGAAACAGATGACAAGTGGAAATAAGCATAGTACAATGTTACGTGAGTGTATATATGTATGTTTATAGGTATCTATCTATACATAACTGTAGACTTCTTTGGGGTTGAGGGCAGGGAGGAAAGGGGAAAATAAATGAAAAAATGTACAGGAGAGAACAAAAGAAAACCTAGGTTTTATTGTTTTATTTTGAATCCTCTCATGTTCTGCTGTGTACATGGCAATTTTTTTCTTTTTTCATTTTTGCATTTAAATTTCAAATTAAAAAATGGTTAATTAAAAAAAATAGCAACTATCTTACAGGACTGCTGTAAGGATCAAGTGAGATAATATATGTAAGCCCTTTGCAAACCTTAAAGTAATATGTAAATGCTAGCTATTATTACACAATTTTTAAAAAGGAAAGTGAGGGAGAAAATATTAGCTAGCCAAGGCTTTAAAAAGTCTTCATGTAGAAGGTGAAGTCTGAGTTAAGTTTTGATAATAAGGATTCTAAGAGGGACAGGTGAGGAAGGATGCCATTCCAGGCACAGGAGGTACACAGACAAAGGAAGATGGTAGGCTGTATATAAGGACAGTAAAAAATTCAGTTCATCTGGAAAATAACAGGTTCATGAACAGGAGTAATGAATAAGAAATCTGGTGAGGTTGACTGGATGGACAAAATGGATATGACCAAGTAGTTTCAAAAAACTAAATACAAGCTCTCAACAACCATATACAAATTCTCCAAATCACCTATGACAGAGAAAAGTAAATTGAAACAACTCTGAGGTGCCACCACCCACCTATGAGATTGGCCAAAATGTCAATCAAATAAATAAAAAAATTAAGAGAGATGGCAATTGTTGGTAGGCCACAGGGAAGATAGGAAAAATAATGCACCACTCGTAGAACTATGAATTGATCTGATACATTCCAGAAAGCATTTTGGAACTAGTCAAAAAATTCACTGAAATTATACATATTTTTGAACCCAGCAATACCACTACTAGGCATATACTCCCTAAAAGGTTAAAAAAAAGTTCAAGAATCCATATGCAAATCAGTCAATCAGTTAACAAATATTCATTAAAAGCTTACTCTGTGCCAGGTGCTGTGCTAGACTCTGGGAATAATGCAAAGAAAGGCCACTCCCACTCCCCCAATAAAAACAAAAACCAGTCCCTGTTCTTAAGGAGCACAAAAATACGTATTACACGGTTCGTTTGTTTGTTTGTTTGTTTGTTTGGGGGGGGGGGTTTGGGGGAAAAAAAAAACGATAACAAGTAGAAGCAAAGTAGATGCCCATCACAGAAGAAATGACTGTACAAATTAAAGTATGTGAATATATTTAGGTTATCATGCCATAAAAAAGAATAAAAAGGACAGATTAAGAGGAACCTGGGAAGACTTGTATAACATGAAGCAGGATGATGTGAATAAAACCACGAGAACAAATTATATAATGACTACAGTAATGTAAAGATTTAAGAATTCTATTCAGTAAAATGATCAGTTATACCATCAGAAGGCAGATGAGGAAGCATGCTTCCCACCTCTGGGTAATGTGTACTGATGATTATATAAGTTTAATGAAATATACATTCTAAGGCAATGCCTGTAAGTACACCTGGTTTGATTGGTTATCCTTTTTTGTTACAAAGGGAGAGTTTATATTTGGGGATGGTAGAGGTATAGGCAGTTAGTAGGTAGTGATAGTAATGAAGAGGGAAGGGAAGAAAAGAATCAAGGAAGAGAGAAGGCAAAAAGGAAGTGAAAGGAGGAGTGGAAAGGAGGAGTCAATGAAACAAAGAAGAGAAAAAATTCAGAAGAAAACACAAAGAAGCAAGGTAAAGTTGCTACTATTGTGTTTAGAGGAATATACACTAAAAGAGCAATCTGTACAAAAGCTCACAGTTTCACATATACTCAATTCTCATAAAAATATTCAGGTTAGTTGTTCGTCAAAAGAAAATTAATTTTTAAAAATAGCAGAAATTAAAAATCTTCCTCCTTACAAAGTATACACTGCCAGCAGCCTAATTTCACTCCCCTACTCATAAATTCCAGTGGCATTTTACTACTTTGTAAATTAAATATAAACTCCTCTGCTTGGTTTTCAAAGACCTTCTGACTAGGCCCTATGACTACTGTGTAGCCTCCTTACACACTTTTCCTTTCCCCAATCAGGTGACTGCCAAACAGGCTTTCTTGGGGTCTCACACAGGACACACCATCTACAACCTCCCCACCTCTGACCACTGATCCCCTCTCCTTGCAATGTACTCCTTCCTCATCTTGGCCTTTTAGAATCATTGGCTGGCCGGCTGGCTGCCTTTTCTTCCTTCGTCTTTTTTGGAAGGAGGAAGGCAGGGGAATTGGGGTTAAGTGACTTGCCCTCAAGGTCAAAGAGCTAGTAAGTGTTAAGTGTCTGAGACCGAATTTGAACTGATGTCCTCCTGATTCCAGGGCCAGTGCTCTATTCACTGAGCCACCTAGCTGACCCCATTGGTTTCTTTGAAAATTCACTTCAAGTACTTTTGTATAAGGAATTCCTGATTCCCCTAAGTGTTTTTTCTCACCAAAATTAACCTATATTTATCTTTTATGTACTGATAAATGGACATGCTATCTCTCCCTATAAAATGTAGGCTCCTTAAAGACAGACAGGGACTGTTTCATTTTCATCATCTTATCCTTAGCATCTAGTACAGAGCCTGGCACTCAGTAGGCACTTTAAAAAAGGCTCACTGATTCATTCACAGTCAGTTTGCTGGTTGGTTTTACTTACTTTTTCAGTAACAAGTGCTTATGGGTGTATGTGTGTGTGGGTATATCAGAAATTTTACTGTGAAGTAAAAACAAAAGGTATTTTTGAAAGACTGAGTAGGAACTCAACAGATGTGAGGAGGGGGTATTATAGGCCTAAGGGAAAATGTGAACAAAGATAGGAAGTCACACAGTCCACTCAGGTATGGGGCTGAAGCTCAGAGTACACAGAGGAAAGAAATATATGATAAGGCTGGAAATGTAGAGAGAAGTAGGAGACTAGAGGGAAGGGATGGGAGGAAAAGATGGACATCTAGAGAAAGATGTTTCTAAAAACCATATACAAATAGTCCAGGTTTGCAGTAAATGGAAATCTGGTTTAAAGTTCAGGTAGTGAGAAACAAGGAGGAAGGGATGCATGTGAGATATGTTGCAGAGGTGTAATTAACATGTCTTGGAAAGTGACTGGATATAGAAAATAATGGAAAGGAGAGCATGAAAGATGATACCAAAATTAAAGACTGAAACAGAGAAGTCAGCTGGAGAAGCCAGCTTAGGTAAAAAGAATAAGCTCAGGTTTAGATATGTCAAGTTTGAGGTGCTTCTGGAACATACAGGAGGTGATTTCTTCTAAGCAATTTTAGTGATAGAAGGGAAGGTTGATTCTGGCTATTACTGTGATGGAGGCTGGCCTAATGAGAGGTGAGAGGGCACAATGAAGGGACACAAGTCTATCCAGTAAAAATACCTTATTACTAGGCAGGCAGGCCAGAAAACAAGAAAAAAAAAAAACAGATTGGGTCAGATGGCTAGCTATACATCTCCAAAGGAGAGATGGAACTAATCTTTATCTCAGGTGGCTATATGGATCTAAATAAGCCGATCAATTCCAGGCAAAAAACTGCTTCATGGAGCCCAGTGGTTACACTTAAATAATGACCATGAAGACTGAGTACCTTATTGATTAGGGCTATTAAAGAGATAGGCCAAAGCACCAAATTCTTTGAGGTCTTGGGAAGAGGTGTCAGAAGCAGAATCATTGGAATTGACAAAATTACAACCAAGAATAACCTATCCAACAAAACTGAGTATAACTCTTGAAGAGGAAAAATGGATATTTAATGAAATATAGGACTTGTAAGCATTCTTGATAAAATGATCAGAGCTGAATAGAAAAGTTGATATTTAAATAAAAAACTTAAGAGAAACATAAAAAGGAAAATATAAAAGAAAAAACATAAGGGACTCAATAATGTTAAACAATTTACCTTTCTCTATGGAAGGATGCCTAGGGATCATAGATCTAGAGCTAGAAGGCACTTCAGGAGCCTTCTCATTTAACCTGAAGAAACTGAGACTCTGGGATGGGGCAAGAGATTACCTGAAATTGTGTACACAGACTTTGATTCTGGCGCTCTTGGCTTTAAGAAATGAGCTTTTAGCTTACCTCGACTGGAGCCAGGTTACCACATCACTTGTTGGCCATTTCCACCCAATGCCACCAGGCCGGTACTGCCCCCATCACCTTTTCTAGCATCCTTTGATGTGTGGTATTTATTCTCTTACTAGTAAGCTTTTAGGGGGCAGGTGCAGTTTTGGTGTCTTTAATTTGTATTCTAAGAACAGCACCTGGAATTTATGGGGCTTTTTTTTCCCATTCATTCATGTACCATTTGTGGAAAGCAAAATTAACTGCACTTCTTGCCTTTTCCTGTGTATAACAGCAATCCTGCTTAGAATATGACTCAAGAAATAAGATAGTAGGGGTAACCCAGGGATAAAGTTTCCCCAGGTCAGCATCAGCAAATGTTCAAGTGAGTGCATAAGGAATTCTAGATATTCTATGAGAGACAGACAGACAGACAGACACTAGGAAATTAGAAAAAGTATCTTGAAAGGAAGTTAATAATTTAAGGAGAGTATACACTAGATGCAGGAAAAAACTGTACAAAGTCACTGAAATAGCAGACCATAAGATCAATGATGGATATGGAACTAAGTGAAGCAAGAATGGGGTAGAGACACTGGGAGAAATGAAAGGTCCAAGGAATGGGATTAGTGTTAAATGAGAGAACAGAAAAGATGGATGTGGTAAGGGGTAAGAATTTTAAAAATCTACTGTTTTTCAAGCATTCCTGATGAAAAGACAAGTACTGAATAAGAACTCTGAAATACAAACCACAAGAATTCAGGCAAATCTAGAAAGGTAAATTTATTTGAACTTTTGGAAGAAGCTATATAATAATGTAGGGTTAGCAGTTTTAAATGGGGAGAAATTTTAAAATGTAAGATTCCTTCAGAAATGTAATATCTTCAAAGGGCATTGAGGGAATTAAATTAAAAATAAACAAACAGATCCTAAGGAAGCAATGATTCTGTTCTAAGGTTCTTAAGAGGGGAAAGAAAAAGGAGGATATTTAAGGTAAATACATTATGTAGAAAGGAGGAAGAAAGTTGTAAAACTCGTTTATTTAAGTGAAGTGGGTGAGAATATACAAAAATGGAGAAAGTGGTGGAGGGAAATGTCATCAGATGTTACTCTTATCTGAAATAGACAAAAGAGGGCCAAATATACAAATAGATAAATATACACAGATGGTTTGTGTAGAGATACATCAAACTCAACAGAGAAACAAGCAGGGATAGGTGGAGGTTAAGAGGGTAGATAATACTAGGTAGGGAAAAGTCAAAAGCAAAACAAAAATTTCAGATTCATAAAGGGGGATTAAAAGGGTTGGGGGAGGAATAGGAGAACTAGAAACTTAAAGGGGTACCTCAGATTGCCTATCAGATGATTGGGAAATGATGGAAGAGATTACAATATATGTAAATGTAGGGGAATATTATTGTACTATAAGAAACAATGAGACAATTTTAAAATAGTCTGAGTAGTATGAACTGATGCAGAGTGAAGTGGGTTGAGTCAAACTAAATAAAAATTTATGTGATATGTAAGGTTTAAGAACTATGATCAAAGCAATGATCACACCTCTGGGGGACCAATGATGAGACATGCTGCTTAACTCCTGACAGAGAGGTGATAGATACAAGGTACAGAAATATATATTCCTGGAGATGGCCACAGTGTGGATTCATTTTACTTGACTATGTGTATTTGTTTCCATGTTTCCTTCCTGTCCCTACTTCCTCTGGGTTAATTAGGGACAAAAGGGTTGAAGAAGACCACTTAACACTTTTTAAAAAGAACAAAAGGAATCTTAAAAGTAAGCACAGAGAAGCAGTAGAGTTTTGAAAGAAACATATAGAATTTATTACATAATTTAAAAAAAAACAAGTGGCATGAAATGGATGTTCACTGTTTTATGTAGAATCCTTTTTGTGTTCTGCTATGTGCATGGAAATGCTCTTTTTGGTGTTTAAATTAAAAATTTTTAAAAATTTTAAAGCAAAAAAAAATTATAAGTCAAAGGCCTAGTGTTTAATATTAAAGAAAGCTGGTTTTCCAAAGAATTTAACCATGCTTTAGCAGTTCTTACGATCTGCTCCATTTCAAAGAGGGAAAATGAGAACACTGAGAAACTGAAGGGTCTCACCTAAGGCCACACTCACTCTCCTCCACGGCCCACTGGGAAGCCCTACACCAACCTGCTCTCACTTAACCCTTTGCTCTACCAAAAACACAATGGAAAAATTTTTATTTGGGGTAGCAGAAAAAATAGGGGAGGGAGGGAAGACAATGCCATTTATTACTTTCCACTGACAGCTTCAAACATATGAAATAATTCAAACACACACACACACACCCCAACCCAGCAATAAATGAGAATTCTCTATGATAGTAAACCTAGCAGTATACCTACAATACAACAGTATACTCACAAGTCAAAGAAATTCCCTAAAGGGAGTACCACAAGATCAAAGAATGTTAACAAGCCCCTCCATGGAGCCTTTCTATTATCTTTTGTTTCAAATAATAGTGTTCCCATGACACCTCACTCCTAATAAAAATATTGTATTAAACAAGTGGGAGCATAGTTGTGTAAATTATATACATATATATGTATATGTATATATGTATGTATGTATGTACGTATACCCACACAATTTACATATTTATACAGAATTCAAACACTAACAGCATACACACACATAATCTAAGCCAGGATAAAGAAGAATTAGGTTTTTAATATATTTATTTCTAATTTTTTATAAAAGCAATATGTAGTTTTTTAGTGTCTTGGTTAGGAAGAGAAAATCCAAATAGCAAAATTTATGAGTAAAAGTTTGGTTTTTTTTTTAATTAAACGATGAGTCAGTCAGTGAAGGTAAAAGGAAAAAGCAGGAAGAATCCATTGAAACAGAATTAAACAGGATCAAAATGGCAGTTTCCTTTTTTTCACCTACACTGATCTATACGTAGACTCAAAGAAGACTTAAACACCTGTTAAAATAGAGCATAATATTAAAGGCAAGGCACTGTCTTGGCAGGATGTTTTTCTACCCCCAGATTGATTTTTAAAAAGGGGGGGGAGAGGAGAAAGGAGGAACTATTCCATCTGTCAAAGCCTTAGGGCTCCAACATTGCTCCTAACCTTATATTTTAAGGCCAGCTATCAGCATTCTACAACAACTAATGCAAAGTTAGTATGGGAGGAATGAGTCAGGAGAAGTAGGATCTATTACTGGAGATCTACCACTCCATTTACTGCATGACCTTGGCTATATCCCTTAACCTTTCCTTCCCCTCTGTTTCTCCTTCAGAAAGCTCTTTCAGACCCTATTATGAAAATGATGAGTTAAAAGTGTTTCATATGCATTCAAACTTAACAATATTCTTAACTCTTTCTGCCTTTCTAATACCATATTCACAATATCCTACAGGAAATTACTTAATCCTAAACCAGTATGTGGGCATCTAGACATATACAAGTAAATGGTCTCAGTGTAAGCCTCAATGATTTTCATTAAAAATTTTCCAATGAAGTACCACAGATAAGGCTTTCTACTTAGTTTTCCTCACTGTTTTACTGTTCGTATCACTCTTGGCCTTAAAAAAAATTTTTTTTTTTTAAAAAGGTCCATTTCTGCTGCTTGGGCTTGCCATGCTTATAGTCTCACCAATAAATCATCTACCAATTTGGGCTTGGAAAAGCACTGGCCACGGTTTGATTGCTCCAACTCCAGGTTGCCAAGCAACCAACACAAGAGGGAAGTCTGAGAAGTGCTGACAGAGAGCCAAGTGGCTGGAACAACAGACTTCTCTCTGTCAAAAACGTGTTACAGAGAGCCACTTCACCGCCTCTGCTCTCTGCTCAACACTACATGATTGTAAAATCAAAATCAAAAGGCTATTGTAATAAACACACACTTCCTGCTCAATTACTAATTGTTAAAAAGCTTTGGGGAGGCTGAGATCACACAGTGTATGGCAACAGAAATGTGATCCTGTAAATGAGAAAAAGTCAACTGCAGGCTAAAATCTGATCTAAAAGCAGCCTGGTAACTTCAAAGACAAGAACCAGGGACATGGACTAAACTGGTCCTCATGAGAGAGTAAAAATATAAAATGTCATCGTCAAAGGTTTAAAAAAGAAATAATGCCCGCTGTCCAAACAGCTAGAGAAGCCCCACCTCCAACTGTTCTGTCACAATAATCTGTGGATTATTTTTCTGCATTTGAGTTTAAGCAAAGGAAGAGGAAAGGTGTGGGTTTCCCCTGGAGGAAGCAGAAAAATGGCAAAAAGGGAGAAAAGGGAGGGCTGGCAATGTTGCCTGGAACACTGCCTAGCCTCACTCAGGATCCTCCTAGTAGAACCATAGAATTTCAGACTGGTTCAATTGGGTAGAGTCACCCAAGTGGGGAAAAACTATACAACAGACTCTTTACCAGGGTCCACACCTGTTAGATAATAATTGTTATTCTCATTAAAAAATACTGATTATGTGACTTGTGCTATAACAGGTCCCTCACCCACCTTTCTAGCCTTCTACTCAGGTCAGTTTTGCTGAAGTATAGAGTAAGTAAAAGAGAATAATATGCTAAGAAGCTGGAAAGAGAGACAGGTTGGGGCCAGGTGTGGTCAGCACTGTTAAAGGATTGTTAAAGGATACTCTGAATTTGTCTTTTTGAGTTGCCATATTTTCTAAAAACACCAGACCCAGAGCATGTAGGGGGCCCTAAATGTGTCAAAGATGAAGCCCCCCTGAGTTGACAGAATTTGTTGTTGTACCCCAAGCTGGACTCCCTATGTGTCCTTGGGAGGCAAGACAGGCGCCAGTCAGACTGTGCCAGGCTAGGAAAATGCTTGTGCAGCTGGGGTCCTTTGTAGATTAAGTAGACCCTCCTGTCTTCATAGTCTGTCAGTTCCCAAGGGAAAAGAATGTGGATTTTGCCATCATGTTGCTTCTCCCCATGGGGGGGGGGGTATTGTTTTTTTTTCCCACCTTTGCTGCACCATTACCCCTTCCATATCACACCCTTTTCTGGTAGCCCCTCTTCCCTTTATCCTGCTATTATAAAAATGTAAACTTCTGTAAAGCCTAGGAACCCTTTGGGTTCCACATGTATGTTCATTTTTCTCGTAATAAACCTGGTTTTCACATTATGTCTCATAACATGATTGCTGTTGATAGTGCATATCAGGGCTCTTTTCTTGAGGATTTCATATTCCTAGCACATGGTCTTCTACATGAGTAAAGATTAGACACTAAGAAGAATGTACTGAAAATATTTTAAAGGCTTTCAGAACCAAGACTGGGGCTCCTTCATTTATATAGAATAATCTTGGTCATATGACCTGTGTATCCTTGACCCATTTTCATGTGACTGAAAACTGTAGATATGCTATTATGTGTTATGTTTCTAAATCCACTTCAAATAACCAACTGTGGCTATTTTAAGAAAAACACCCTGGGACTTTTAAAAGGAACTAAAGTTGAAGAGATGACAAGTTCAAAAGATAGACTGTATCTGCCACCCACACAGGCCAGATTAGGAAGAAGTTCCTTTAGAAAAACCCCTCACTCTATGGGAAATCCCATTCTACTGAACTTTATATTATCACTGTTTTCATTATCCAGGGGCCAGTAGACTGTCACCAGAGTGACTTTTTACATGTGAAGGTAGTTAATAAGAATTGAAAAGGGGAGGCTAGGTGGCACAGTGAGTAGAGCGCTGGCCCTGGAGTCAGAGGGACCTGAGTTCAGATCCGGCCTCAGAAAATGAGCACCCACACATAAATAATGACTAGCCATGTAACCTTGAGCAAGTTACTTAACCCCAATTGCTTTAAAAAAAAAAAGAAGAAGAAGAATGGAAAAAAGAAAAAGGTTGTTTTCAATCAAGAAACAGACCAAACCATCACCACCAAAACAAAAACCAACCCACAGAAAGAAGTGATCAGAAACAATGGTCAATAGATGTCCAAAGAAAATCCTACAAACAGGACATACTAGCTTTCTTTTGACTAACTTGTCAAAATCCTCACTAGCTGACTATCCTCAGGAGATTCTATTTGGAATCTTTCTACTGCAACCTTGCCACAAAGCTACATCACACGTGGCAAATCCTATAGTGTAGGCACAGAGAGCTTCTTGGACTCAGCATTAATTCACATGGGTAATGAAATGGATAAAGTGCTGGGTGTGGGGTCAGAAAGAACTGAGTTCAAATATGGCTTCAGACACTTCCTATGTGTTGGTCAAGTCACTTCACCTCTGCCTTGCTTCAGTTTCATCATGTTTAAAATGGGGATGATAGGGGCGGCTAGGTGGCGCAGTGAATAGAGCGCCGGCCCTGGAATCAGAAGGCCCTGAGTTCGGAGCCGCCCTCTGACACTTAATCCATACAAACAAAAACCTAGCCGTGTGACCTTGGGCAAGTTACTTAACCCCAATTGCCCTAAAGGGGCGGCTAGGTGGCGCAGTGAGTAAGAGCGCCGGCCTCGGAGTTGGGATGACCCGAGATCAGATCCGGCCTCAGAAAATGAGCACCCACGCATAAATAATGACTAGCCGTGTAACCTCGAGCAAGTTACTTAACCCCAATTGCTTTAAAAATAAAAAAAAAAAAAATGGGGATGATAATAGCATCAATTCCAGGGTTGTTGTAAGGATAAAATGAAATATTAAATAATATACAAAACATTTTGAAAACCTCAAGACATTGTATAAATGCTAGATATTATCGATTATTATTCAATATTTATTAAGCATCAGTTAAGTGAAGAATACTGTTCTAGGCTGGGGAAGAGATAAGAACTTTAAATATGCCCTCAAGAAACTATGGTTTGTAACAGTTAACACCTCTAAGTTCCCCCATTAGAAAGTCAACTCCTGCAGGGCTAGAATGGTTTTTCTTATTTTTCTTTTAAAATTCCTAACTTGTCAGGATGTCTAGGACAGGGGTAGGAAACCACAGGTGGCCTTCTAGGTCCCTGGGTGCAGCCTTTTGACTGAGTCCAAGTTTTACAGAACAAATCTTTTTATTAATGGGATTTGTTCTGCCCACATGTGGCCCCAAGGCTAGAGTTTCCCCACCTCTGGTCTAGTATATAGGAAGTGTTTAATAGATACTGGTTAACTAGGATGGCAATACAGGGTTAATAAAAAATAATAGAAATCTGAAATAACAGAATCTGATCCAGAAAGAGCTCAAGAAATACAAGTTAACAGGAGTAAGTGCAAAATCCTATTTTTACCTTCAAAAATCCAAATGAAAAAAATGCAGAGAGAGGGGGAGTCACAAGGCAAAAACATCTGAGCACCACAGGGACTGCCATACTTCAGTGGTGCCACAGACAAAATAATCTTGTTATCACAGCCAAAAAATTAACACTGAAAGAAAATTATAAAAGGCCTGTGGACATAGAGGTAGCATGTTTTAATATTTGAAGGCAATTCTCCCCAACAACTGTAAAACTGAGGTTCAAGTTTAAGAAAGAATTTCCCTTTATTTCTCTTCATGTATAATAAGGTCACAAAAATGCTTTGTCCTTTTCTTGATTTCTTTTAGTTTTTTTTGTTTTTGTTTTTGCTTTTCTGGAGGGAAATTGGGGTTAAGTGACTTGCCCAAGGTCACACGGCTAGTTTTTGTGTTAAATGTTTGAGGCCAAGTTTGAACTCAGGTCCTCCTGACTCCAGGGCCAATGCTCTATTCATTGCACCACCTAGTTGCCCCTGGTTTCTTTTAGATTTAAAAATACTCTGTCATCAGTTCCTTTTCTAAAAACTATTTTCAAAGAAGTATTCTAAATCACGAGAATGGATTTCAGAATTCAAATAAAGTAGGCTGAATAGTTCCAGTCCTATGGCAAAGTTCTCTTCTCTCCTTTCTGCCAAATTCTATGTCTTATTGTAAGCTTTTAATAGATTAGGTCCCTTAAGTCATTTGTTTGATCATGATTACAGTCAGAACAAATACTTGACTATAAGAAATGACAAAAAAATGTCAGCTAACCGGGTTAAACCAATTGTAACCACAGGAGAGACACAGAAGAAAAGGTGCTGCTCACTTTTAAGAGGTCAGAAATGACGGTGGCATTATTACCCTGACTCTTCTTAACAAAGGTGGGAGGACCATTTAGAAAGTATATATCCCTTATATAAGCTTTTATTTCAAGCATGCACACAATAAGCACAGGCTATATCCATCCCCTCTATATGTTTCTGCCAGACAACACCGAATCTAGTCCTTCCCCTTGAGGGTGTAATGACAATTTCCAATTCATTGGCAAAAACATTTGAGTACCACAATGTGATAAGAGAGTCCCAAGCCATACCAACTGCAGAAGGTAGTGTTAGCTCATCAAGTGAGCCTGGCTGTCAAAGTAAAGAAGTAAAGTAACTTGTACTGCATCTTTCCTTTTGCATAAATGTCAGAATACTTTAAAAGTTCAGCGTCTTGGGGTGGCTAGGTGGCACAGTGAATAGAACTCCCGTCCTAGAGTCAGGAGGACCCAGGTTCAAGTCCAGCCTCAGACATTTAACACAAAAACTAGCCGTGTGGCCTTGGGCAAGTCACTTAACCCCAACTGCCCTCCAAAAAAGCAAAAACAAAAACAACAAAAAAAAATCCAGCGTCTTTAATATTGTATTAAATATAAAAAAGGCCATTACAATAAAAATTGAAAATAGAAGAAATGAATAATGATGGAAACAAGACCTCAACTATTGAGGGAATTATAATAATGAATAAGCAGATAAAGGCAGGTTCAAAGGCAGACACAAGAATACTTTGTGCATGTGTGTCTATCTTTTTGGACAAATACATGTGTGGATTCATATGTGTATGCACACACTCTCTCAAGATATTTCCTCTCTCTATACCCCTCCCCCACCACGGGTTTTAAAGTTGTCTGTCTAGGCATGGAAGAGACTGCACAATTCCACACCTGAGAAATTCCATTTATAAAGCAGGTGAGACAAAATATGCCTTCCCTACCTCCTCCAATTCATAACAAATGGAACGCCTGATTTGAGTGCTAGACATTATTCCAGCTCAGTGGAGGGTAATATGATGAGGTGCTTATTGACTCCTCTAAATGCATGAACTACTGCTCGATTCGTTCCCAGTGTAGCCTAAAAGCTATATAAATCCAAGGGGATACTTTCAGTATTTGACAGGTGTAGAAAGAGATGAAAACCAAGTGTGAACTGAACTCTAAGGCAGAGGATTGGCTATGGAAGGCTTGAATTATGGAGGTAAGAATCAATTAAGAGACAAAAATTAGGGAAGTTTAGACATGAATCAAAGCCCTGGCTGGCCCAAAGGAAGTGAATGAAAATGTTTTGTAAGTCTTGTGACTAGTATGGAACAAAGGAAATTTCAACAATATGGTATTCAATGGAATGGAGGGTACCAAACTGTTATTTGGGTTACAAAGATGCTTTAGAACAACATTCCCTCATGGAATACTTTTCCAAAGTGGTAAACAGTCAAGATACACAGAAATATATACAGGCAGATGGATCCTAAATACCTCACTAATGGTGGCATTTAATGCTAAGAGGGAGATGAATTAAAGAGTCTGAGTCACCAACGGGTCCCCCCCAGCCACATTATAAATGTTTTTCCTCAACTAAGATCTTTTTCAAATACAAAACCTAAAGCCTGGTTGGCTCTATATTCTCCCAACTAATTAGAAGCCCTAGGTGGGCAAAACAAATGCTTACTATTCAGGATCTATGTGTCTGAAACAGAAAGATATGTATTAGCAAATGAGTGACATGCCACAGACTTCAATTAAGTTATGGCTCCCAAAGAGAAGTGAGAGTTTCTGACAGAACTGCCAAGTGATTTACGTAATATAAAACAGAGCAACTGGTGATGGATCACAAGATTTTCACTAAATTGACTGTAGCTTATAATGGAACAAATGATCATTTTTTAGCCTAACTGAATATGGCTGCTTTGGTTGCATATAAAATGAGACAAAGCAATGTAATCTACTTCATTAAAATGTATTTTCATGTCCTTCAGAAGATTTAAATTTTTTTCTAGTGCTGATAGGAAGAATAGACAAACAAAATTTATCATGCAAATATAGTCTACAAGCTGTGACATTTGGGGCCTTTAGCAAGTATTAGTTAAGTGGGAAGAACAGGTGCACGTCTGACAGGATCAAGATTTCTTATATAATTATTTCCTTATTCTTTCTAGATTTTTTTGGGGTCAACTTTTTCCTTATTTTAAGCAGGATCTTAGATAATATCTGAATTATCAAAAGAGCAGAGTTTAAAAAAAAAATCCCGCTCACTCAACCCAATAACCATCAGTAAATACCAACAGTGGAGGGTTTTCAAAAAATGAAGAGCAATAAAGCTTGTATGCTAGTAAATATAAAAAATTCAACTTGTTAACAAAGTTAAAGGGTAAATATGACAAGCCTCCTCACTTTCTGAATTAGAAAACACAGTCTAAGTTCCATTACCTTCTATCATCCCACATCAAAAGGAGTTGTTTTCCATCAACTTTTAAATGAGAATAGTTAACAATGTGGTTTGGTTTCTTTTCTTTCTGGGCAGCTCAAGTGTTATTAATTTGAGCAGGAGAATTCATGTCATAAAGAAAAAAAGGCAAAAATCCAAGTAAAATGCTAGGTGTTTAATATATTTCAAGGACTTTATCTATTTTTATATTATAAATGCCTCAACGAAATCACTAATATATTTCTCAAAAAATGCTTCAAAAGTTTTCTTCTCAAAGAGCAACAGTAATCTCAGGTAAAATTCAGAGATGTGGAAGGCTATTCTGTGTAGCGGTCCTGCTCTTGTCAGTGGAAATGCTGGTCCAACCTGTGGTTAAGACATCTTTAACTGAACTCTGCCAAGATCTACAGTAATATTCAAGGACTTCCTCAATACTTCAATGCATCTGTAATGTAAAAATTTCATTCTTGGGTTCATAAAGTTAACTTTACAAGTATAGGGGTGACAGTAAAAAAAAAAAAGGCCAAAAAAAGGCCTGGGAATCTTAATGACCTGCTAGCTTAATATGTGTCAGCAGTGTAGTAATAACAGCTACCATTTATAAAGCAATTTAACATCTGAAAGCTCCTTCTGTGTGTAGTTTCACTGGAGCCTCACATACCTTTGGAAGGTGGGGGTTATCATTATTCTTATCTTATAAATGAGGAGACTGAGGCCAAAAGAAGGGCAGGGACTCATGTCTGACCACCCAACTGATTGCTGAACTGCAGCCTTAATCCGCCCCCCCCCCAAGATCACAAAGTCATTCAAGGGTCTCAGGTGGGCTGCTGAATCCAGACCCTGCACTTTCTCCAGTGCCTCACCTGCTGTCTCAGTGATCTGCATCATTTCTCTCCTTGATGTTCAGTATCACTCCCCTTGCACTAGCCCTCATTATCATCACCTGGAATGCTACACTAGCAACACTCACAGGTCCTTCAGAGGTCCTCCCAATGCTGTGTACTACCTATTCCGAACCACTCATCTGTCAGACTGTTCTCAGGGGCAGAACAAGCTGTACCATTTACTGAATCAAGAATGATTCAATGATATTCAATGACAATCTACTAATTATTCTCTAAGTTTTAGGTTCCTTTGCCTTACTACACACACACACACACACACACACACACACCCCCCAAACAAATCAGCTATCTCAAGGGCTATACCAACTGGCTTTATTTCACCTTCCATGCTCTCTATACTCTAGCCAGAGTGGACTACTTGAGACTCCCCAATGTGCCCTGACTCTAATCATATATATTCTTTTTTTTTTTTTTTTTGCTTTTTGGAGAGAGGAAGGTAAGGGCAATTGGGGTTAAGTGACTTGCCCAACATATATATATTCTTTTTTCTGCACACTTTTTCCTGGTACCTGCTGTTGTTGTTAAGGAATTTTTTCAGTCACATTTGACCCTTCATGACCCTATTTGGGGTTTTCCTGGCAAAGACACTGGAGTAGTTTGCCATTTCCTTCTCCAGTTCATTTAACAGATGAGAAAATGGAAGGCAATAGGGTAAAGCGACTTGCTCAGGGTCACATAGCTACAAATGATCAGCAAAAATTAATAGGGGAGGATTCTAGGAAGATGGTGGAGTAGGTTGGAAAATTTCAAGCTCAAGATTTTCCCTCACAAAACAGATAAAACAGCACCTTAGGGCAAACAAAGTAAGCATAAAAATAAATAACAGAGCACCAAAGAGGCCTTTCTGGGACAATTTGAGAAAATTAGAAGAAAAATCCCAGGACAAGGTTTGGTTCCTATAAAGAGTAAACAATTCTGCTTTAGGGTCTGCTTTAACAACAAACCACAAGCCTCTTAAAGAAGTGGCAAGCACTTGGGTTAGTTGATTTGAGAAGCTGCCTTGGCCACAGCCACAGAAACTTTTCCCCTGGGACAGTGAGGAGAGCTGGACATCTGAGCTAATCTCTGCTGACAAGGAATGCCAGAACCAGCTGTGCAGGGGGGAGGGGGGGAAGGGGAGGAGGTCAGGATAGAAAGAGGGTAGAGGACCAGAAGGAAAGGACACATGCCCAGTGAGTATAGAAGAAGTAGGGCAGAAAGGCCCTGGCTGTGACCAGTTAGAGAAGGTTGGAGGTTTGGCTTTGGTTCCAGGCTAAAGGAGGGAATTTAAGAATTGGGGAAGAGGTACCATCTCCCATACCTCAGGGCTAGAGGTGATTACAAAACTTAAGCTATTATCACAAAAAATGCACAGGCAAAGGAGAGAGAATCCAACCATAGAAAGCTATTATGGGAACAGAAAAGTCCAGGGTTCCTCTTCAGAGGACATTGAAGTAAAGAAACTCCCTCCTACTCCAAACAGTAATATCAAATGGTCACCTGCCCAAAAAGAATTCATAGAAGATCTTTAGAAAACTTTAAAAATCAAATGACAGAGATGGAAGAAAAAAAAACTAATAATAATAAAAATCCAAGAGAAACAAGAAGATTATGAAAGGAAAGTCAACCAATTAGAAAAGGAGATCCAGTATCTTAATGGAGAAAATGACACCTTGGGCAAGGCAAAGCTAGTGAAATTATAAAAGATCAAGAAATAATTAAACAAAATATGAATAATGAAAAATAGAAAAGAAACTGAAATATCTCATGAGAAAAACAACAGATCTGAAAAACAGATCAAGAAGAGAAAACATAAAAATAATCAGACTAAATGAAAGTTACGATTAAAAAAAATTTTGATACAATAATACAAGAAGTAATTAAACACAATTGTCCTGGGAATGGCTAGGTGGTACAGTGAATAGAGCATTGGCCCTGGAATCAGGAGGACCTTAGTTCAAATCCAGCCTCAGACACTTAACACTTACTAGACATGTGACCTTGGGCAAGTCACTTAAACCCAAATTGCCCTGCTCCCCTCTCCAAAAAGCCAAAAAAAAAAAAAAAATCACCCTGAAGGATTAGAACAAGATAGGAAAGTAGAAAGCAGAAATAGAAAAAATCCATCAATCACCACTTAAAAAGAGATCCTATGAGGAAAACTCATAGGAATATCATAGTCAAATTCTGAAACATTCAGCTCAAGGATAAAATATAAAACAATTTAAATATAATGGTATCACAATTAGAATCACACAAGACCGGGGCGGCTAGGTGGCACAGTGAGTAGAGTGCCGGCCCTGGAGTCAGAAGCACCTGAGTTCGGATCCAGCCTCAGACACTTAACGCACACACAAATAAAAACCTAGCCATGTGACCTTGGGCAAGTTACTTAACCACAACTGCCCTCCAAAAAAAAAGGCAAAAAAAAAAAAAGAATCACACAAGACCTAGTAGTGGAGACATTAAAGGACGACAGGTCTTGGAACACTATATATCAAAGAGCAAAAGAACTGGGGCTCTGGCCAAAAATACACCCAGCAAAGTTAAGCATGATCCTGAATGGAAAAAAAAAAGACATTTGACCAACTGTCAAGACTTTCAAATAATTGTTAAAAGAAAAAAATACAAAAAACAAACCAACAACCCTGAAGTTAATAGAAGATCTGATGTACAAGAGCCAAGAGAAACATAAGGTATATACCAACGACTAATTACAAGGGATACAATAAGGGCAGACCATTTATTTTTTAAATATGTAAAATGCTAAACATGTCTAAGATTTTTATTAATAGTCGGGTAGCTCAGAAGAATGGGGTAAACCTGAGTATTATATGAATTTAAAAAGTAAAATAATTTAGGAACAGATAAAAAGAATAATTATTTTATACAAATGAGGTGAAAGAGGAAGAATCAATAAAAAGGAATTAGATGGGGGGAAGAGGGCTGTTGGTTCTAGTAACCTACTCTCATTAGGAATGGGTTTAAGAAGGAAAAACACACATACATATTTAGAAAATTATAAAAGTCTTCTAAATTCAGAAGAAATAAAATGGTAAGGGAATAGGGAGGGGGAGAGACAAGGAAGAAATCTTTAGAGGGGAAGGTAAGGGAATAGGTAAACGAGGGGCAAAGAACAGTCTTTAGAACAATGGGAATGGGAGATTAAGGGAGGGAGCTCTAGGGAGGAAGGGGAGGGAATAGGTTACAGGGGGCTATAGAAGGGTGTAGATTTATGGGAATGGGAGCATAGGGGAAGGATCCTTGGAGGGGGGGTAGGAAAGTAATAGGATGGCAAGGTAGTGGGAGAAGTAAAGTAGAGGAGGCAGGAGGGATAGGAAACAAGAGAGATGCACAAACAGAAGAAAAATCAAGAGTAGAATTTGTTTGGGAAGGTACATGTCTATATATGTATGCATATATGCATGTGTATTTATCTATCTATAGCTATAGAGAAATATATTTGCATTTAATGGGGGGGGAGAGAGAACACAGTAAAAACGTGCACAGCAGAGAACAAAAGAAAACTTACAAGGAAGCCAAGAAAAGATGGACCAATCTTACATGTAGTATTTATCATACAGGCTTTCTTAAAATGAAAATTTCTTGCTACATATTCTGAATCCTCTCTTGTTCTGCTATGCACACAACATGCTTTTTTCCCTTTCTTATTTTGTATTTAAGTTTATGATGTTCTTGTTTCTTTTCTCTTCTGTATTTGTGTTCTAGTGTTTGAGTCTAAAAAAAGAAATAAAAAAAAAACCAAACACACCACCACAGGATCATAAATTTAGAGGTGGGTGGGATCTCAGAGGTTATCTAGCCCATCTCCTCGCCTCATTTTACAGATGAGAAAATGGAAGCCTAGGGAGGCAAAGTGATTCGTCTAAAGTCACAGAGACAGTAAATGGCAGAGCTGAGATTTGCACCTGAGGTCATCTGACACCACCATTCTGTGCTTTGTACAAAGGCTACTCAAACAGAAAGGTATAATTAATGTCAAGTTCTGCCCCCCACCCCATTTTCCTTCACTCCCTTTCCCCCCCTCTTCTCTCTCTCTCTCTCTCTCTCTCTCTCTCTCTCTCTCTCTCTCTCTCCTCTTTCTTTCTCCCTCTCTCTTCCTTTCTTTGTCTCTCTGTTCTTAGCATACATTTTTTAACAAGGAAATGAGACCTCTGAGGTGTTCATTTTTAATGAGCAAATAAAGCTTTCTGGTCTTTGAATTAGGGGAGATAGTGAAGAAAAATGTATACACAAAAACAATAGATACTGCTCCAAATTGGGGGAGAAAAAGTTAAAAAAATTAATAGGGGAGGAATTCATTCAACAAATGGAGCAAAGGTAAGTAAAGCAGCTACAGGTTTGGGGTATCTGGAAGGAACCATTAGGGAACAGAGGTATATCACACCCAGGCAGAGCAGCAGATATGATTAAATAAGACAAAAGGCTTCCTAAGAGTCTGATATCAGTGCCCTTTCCAGCTTGGGGAGGGAGACCATGGGCCAGGCTATGTAAATGATTTTTGTCAAAGTGTTTTCATTAACAAAGAATTGTCTACAGGACTTATTGTCTCTTCACGGTTATATTACTTCATTCCAACTGACCATAAGTCACATGAGTGATGAGTAAGTATGAGAAAAGCAAGGTAGATGAAGATGTTTCACAGTAAGGGCCAGATGACAAAGAGGGATCAACTCATCTCTCGATGTACAGAATTAGAATAATCCAGTGGTACCAGTAGTCACCCCTACCCTGGATCACTGCCTTGTCATAGCAGGGAGGCTTGCAGAGCTCAATGAAACTAGGAGCTATCCTATGCAGGGTTACTCAAAAGACACAGAAGAAAGCTCTGACAAAAGGTGATCAATTGGAGGAAGATATGACAGACTACTCCAGTATCTTTGCCACAAAACCCACAGACAGTATTAAGATGATAAAAGAGATGACACCAGAGGATGTGCGAAAAGATTTCCAATATGCTAGTAGGGAAGAGTAGAGGACAGTTATAAATACCTCCAGTACTAAAAAAGTGGGGAGATTAAAGTCGAAAGGAAGCTTACCTGTGGATGTGTCTGGTGACTGAAGTCCAATGCTATAAAGAATAATATTTTATAGGAACCTGCAATGTTAAGATCTGGGAACCAGGGTAAGCTGGATGTCGTCAAACAGGAGACAGAAAGGTAAAACTTTAACATCTTGGGTGTCAGTGAACTTAAATGGATGGGAATGAGTTAATTTTATTCAGGTGATCATTACATGTACTACTGTGAGCAATAATCCCTTAGGAAAAATGGAGTATTGGGGTATAATCTCAAAAATGACTGAATGATATATGTTTGAATCTAAGGCAAACCATTCAACACCACAGTAATACAAGTTTATGTTTCAACCATGGATGACAAAGATGCTCAGTTCTATGAAGAGCTACAATATTTTCTAGAAATAATGCAAAAAAAAAAAAGATGTCATATTCACCATATGAGACTGGAATGCTAAAGTAGGAAATCCAAAGATAATTGGAGTAACAGACAAGTTTAGTCTTGGAGTACAAAATGAAACAGTGCAGAGAATACAAAAACTCTTTTTCAACAAGTCAAAAGGCAATTTTATACATGGACATCACCAGATAGATGGTCAATATAGAAATCAGAATGATCATATACTTTGTAGCCAAAAGTGGAGAAACTCTATACAATCACTTAAAACAGGACTCAAAGCTGATTATGACTCAGATCATGAGCTTTTCATTGCAAAATTCAGACTTAAACTGAAGTAGAGAAAATCATCAGACGATATAAGTACAACTGAAATAATTAATATAATTATGAATATAAGTGGAGGAGATGAAAAGATCTGAGATTAGATCTGGTAGTTGGAGTGCCTAAAGAAATACAGACAGAGGTCCACAATACTGTACAGAAGCAGCAAGAAAAGACATTGTAAAGAAAAAGAAGACTAAGAAAGCAAAATGGGCAACTGATGAGGCTGAGGAAAGAAAAAGCAAAAAATAAGGGAGAAAGGATAAGATATGCCCAATTAAATGCAGAATTGCAGGAAAAAGCAAGGACAGATAAAAAAGTTTTCTTAAATGAGCAATGAAAAGAAATAGAAGAAAACAACACTGTGAAAAGACAAGAGATCTCTTTTTGAAAATGAGAGTTATCAAGGGAAAGTTTCAGGCAAAAATTGACATGATAAAAGACAAAAATGGTTAACAGAAGCAGAAGAGATTAAAAAGAGGTGGCAAGAATACACAGAAGAACTATGCAGGAAAAACCTTACCATCACTGATAACCACAACTGGGTGGCTACTGAGCTAGAGCCAGACACCCCAGAGAATGAAGTCAAGCGGGCCTTAGGAAGCCCTACTAACAATAAGGGTAGTGGAGGTGACAGAACGCCAGGCTATTTAAAACCCCAACAGATAATGCTGTCAAAGGGCTGCACTCGAAATAACAGCAGATTTGGAAAACTCAACAGCGGTCCCAGTCCTCAAGAAGGGTAATGCCAAAGAAAGCTCAAGTTACCAAACAATTCCTCTCATTTCACATGCCAGTAAGGTTATGCTGAAGATTCTGGAAGCTAGGTTTCAGCACAAGGTGGACCAAGAACTACCAGAAGAGCAGGCTGACTTTTGAAGAGGCAGAGGAACCAGAGACCAAATTGTCAACATTCACTGGATTATGGAGAAAGCAAGGAAGTTCAGAAAAAGTTCTACTTCTGCTTCATTAACTACACTAAAGTCTTTGACTGTGTGGATCACAAAAATATGTGGCAATTTCTCAGTTCTCAAAGAGAAGGGATCAACTTACTTGTTTCCTGAGGAACCTTTATGTGGGCCAAGAAGCAAAGTCAGAACCAAATATGGAACTGACTAGTTGGAAAAGAAGTATGACAAGGCCGTATATTGTTACCTTATTTATTTAACCTATATGTAGAGTACATCATGCAAAATGACAGGCTGGATGTATGCAAAGGCAGAACTAAGGTTGCTGGAGAGTTATTACCAATCTCAGATGTGCAGGTGACGCCACTCGATGGCAGAAAGTGAAGAGGAATTAAGAAGCCTTTAGACAACAGTGAAACAGGAGAGTGTGAAAAGTGAATTGAAGTTTGACATAAAAAGCTAAGATCTTGATAACGGGTCTTAGCATGTCCTGGCAAAAAGAGGGAGAAGAAACAGAAGCAGTGCCAGACATTCTGTTTTTGGGCTCAAATATCTCTGCAGACAACAAGCACAGTCATGAAATGAAAAGACGCTCCTTGAAAGAAAAGCTATGGCCCATCTGGATAGCATCCTGAAAAGCAGAGACATCACCTTGTCTACAAAGGCCCACATAATCACAGCCACGGTTTTTTCAGTAGCTGTGTAAGGCTGTGAAAGCTAAGCACCACAGAACTGACACTTCCAAATTGTCTAGCTGAAGAAGACTCTGAGAGTCCCTTGGACAGCAAAGAGATTAAATTAGTTAATGCCTCAAAGAAAGTAATTCAGGCTATTCACTGGAAGGTTAAATACTGAAGTTCAAATACTGTGGCCACATAATGAGAAAACAGGACTCAATGGAAAAGACCCTGATGTTGGGAAAGACTGAAGGCAAAAGGAGAAGGGGACTGCAAAGGATGGGATTAATATATAGTGTCATGGAGTAATGAACATGAACTTGGTCAGATTTCGAGAATTCACGGTACATAAAAGGGCCTGGTGTGCTACAGTCCATAAGTTCATGAAGAGTCAAACACAACTGAATGACTAAACAACAAACCAGTATTCAGATATTAAGAAGGGAGACAGAGGAAGCAAATGATAAAGATCCTAGACAATCAAGCACACTGCAAACGAGGTACCCTGTGTCTCCTGAAGCTGAGGAATGGGTTCCCTTTCATTTCCAATGCTTAGCATTGAGACACTTGCCTCAGCCCTAAAAACTGCTCCTTGTGGTCTAGGCCTTTATGCATGGAACTAGTAAAGGGAAGGATAATTCTTAGTCATCTTCCCCGGAGAGTCCTCTAACACAAGGTTGTGACTCCTGCTATATATATACCTTCTGAGAAGCTCACTCTCTACAAGGTGGAGATGGCTATTTCCATAAGTAAAACATACAACCTTGGTTCTCCAAAGTCCTCATTTCATAAGATAAAATCTATCAGGAAATAGCCACACAGGGCAAAGTGCCAAATAATAATACAAGTGCCCCCACCCTCAAGGCATACTGAGGCCTACCTGAGGCCATCCCCTCACACCAAACAGCTATTTTTCCTGACATTAGCTTTGTAGATGGAACTTTGGGCATTTATTTCAACATGAAGTTTCATTCTGACTTGCTGAACCAGGCAATGTAGATCTGGCATTGACCTGTAGACAAATGGAGACCTGTAGATCTCCCACTCCCATTAAGGGTTGGGATGGAGGTGTTAGCTCCTATCTCTCTATTGAGTCCTACTTGATCTGTACAATTTTGCTTTATTCAATTCTGATTTTTTGATGTGTCATTCTTTTAATTTATATTATGCGTTACAATGTATATTAATTTTATGGCTCTTTTTTTCACTACTATACACCAGTTAATATAGATCTTTCCATTGCTATTGGAATGGCTATTAGTCTTATACACATTTACTAAATATTTACATAACTTGGACACCAAATCCTTATAAGAGAAATCTGATACAAAGATTCCGCCCCTCCCCCCATTTGACCACTTCCCTTATCTTGGTTATATTAATGTTTTCTGTACAGAAGCTTTTTAGCCTTGAGTAGTAAAAGTTATGTAGTTTATCTTTTGTAACTGCTTCTATCACTTGTTTGGTTAAGAATACACCTCCTACCAAAACCTATGAGAAGTATATGATTTGTTTCTCTTCGAATTTTTTTTTCTTTTCTTTTCTTTTTTTTTTTTTTTAAGCAATTGGGGTTAAGTAACTTGCTCAAGGTTACACGGCTAGTCATTATTTATGTGTGGGTGCTCATTTTCTGATGCCGGATTCGATCTCGGGTCATCCCAACTCTGAGGCCGGCGCTCTTACTCACTGCGCCACCTAGCCGCCCCTCTCTTCGAATTTTTTTATAGTATGATCTTTAATAAGACTGCATATCCATTTGGAATATACTGTGGAATATGGCGTAAAGTGTTGATTTAAGCCTAATTTCAAACAGAATGTATTCAATTGTCCTAGAAATTTTTTAACAAAATATCAAATTTGTTTTCCATTTGTTTTTTAATTTCCCTTGTCTAGTCTGTCCCCTTCCCTCTCCCTTCTGAGTTCTAGAAGTGCTATTCCACATTCATCCCCATTTCTTTTTATAATTTTTCTTGATATTCTAGATGTTTTCTTTCTCCAGATGAATATTGGTATTATTTTATCAAATTCTATAAAGTATCCACTCAGTAATTTGATTGGTATAGGATTAAAAGTATAAATTAGTTTTGGTTCTATTTTCATTTTTATCATAGTAGCTCGGCTTAGAGCTGAGCACTGAACATTCTGCCAGCTATTTACCTTGTTCTTTATTTCTCTAAGGAGCACTTTGTAGTTATTTGAAGTGGGGTTTCTTTTTCTGCTAGTGCTTTTTCTGTTTTGCTATTATTATACAGAAATGGTATTGGTTTTTGATAACTTATTTTGCAGTTTGCTACTTTGCTGAAGCTGTCTGAATATCTTTGCTAATTCCCTAGGATTTTCCAAGTAGATCATCCTACCAGCAAAGAGGGATAGTAGTTATCTCTTTTTAAATGATCTTTATGACTTTAATCTTTTTCTTTTGTCACTAGCATTCCTATAATAAAAGTGGGGGGTGGGTATCTTTGCTTCAGTCCCATATTTACTAGAAAAACTTCTAGTAAATTTCCATTACATATGATGCTTGCTTTTGGTTTTAGATAAACACTTTTCATGATATTTTTGGAAAGTGCCTCTTTGCCTATATTTTTTACGGCTTTTAGCATTAAAAAGAAGTATTATACATTCTCAAAGGGTTTTTTTTTTTCTGCACATATTGAGATAGTTTTAGATGTCTGGGTTTTTAATATGACTAACTATGTTGATTGTTTTCCTAGTGCTGAATCTTCTTTAAATCCCTGGTATAAATCATATTTGGTCATAATGAATGACTTCTTAGCTAAATCGCTGCATTCTGACAGAATTTTATTTAAAATTACTTAACCCCAATTGCCCTCCAAAAAGCAAAAAAAAAAAAAAAAGACAGCAAAATCATTCTGGGGTGGCTGGGTGGCGCAGTGAGTAGAGCGTCGGCCCTGGAGTCAGAAGGACCTGAGTTCAGATCCGGCCTCAGACATTTAACACACACAAACAAAAACCTAGCCGTGTGACCTTGGGCAAGTTACGTAACCCCAATTGCCTTCCAAAAAAAAGCAAAAAAAAAAAAATTTCTCGGTCAATATTCACTAACAATCTCAATCTATAATATTACTTTTCTTTCTGTATTTTATCATTCCTTGGTTTAGGTATTAGGACTATATTTGCCTCATAAAAGGATTCTGGAAGAGTGCTTTCTTTCTCAATTAAAAAAATTTGTGAATTATTATAAATAAAACTTTAAAAGTTTGATTGAATTCTTCTTTGAACCCATCAGGATCAGCCTTCTCTCCCTCCCACCCCCAATAGTGCCTTTACAATCAGATTTGTTTCATTTTCTAAGATTGGGTTACATAAAATCACTATCTGTAAACTATTTCTTTTGTGTTCTCAGTTTTGTTAGAAAAAAATATTAATAATAAATTCTAATTACCCTAATTTCTTCTGCTTTTGCTGTGATTTTACCTTGTTCATTTGCTGTTTAATTAATGTGATTTTCTGCTTTCTTTTTTAAAATCTGAATTAGCTAAGGGGTTATCAATTTTATTCCTCTTCTCAAAGAACCAGATTTTAGTTTTATTCATTATTTTTAACGGGTTATTTTTGTTTCCAATTTGTCTTTCCCCACCTAATTTTTAATATCTCCTCTTTTGTGCTTATTTTAGGTTTATTAGCTTTCTTATTTTTAAAATGCAAATTCAGTTTCTATTTCAGCCTTTATCTTTTGTTAATAGTTCCTGAATCAATTACTATTTTTATTGCTTTATGGTTTGTAAAGGACGTATTAAATATTTAGATTTGCTTTCAATATATTTTTAACCTTGTATTTTTTTTTTGTAAAAATTCCATGTGGCACAGAGGAATATGTATATTCTTTTACTGTCCCATTTAAAAGATGTCATGTATCTTGTAACTCTAGTTTCTCCAGTAATTTTCCAAATTTTTCCTTTTGTTTACTTTTTGGCTCCTGTCACTATTGCGTTACTATTTCTTCTTGTAAGATAAAGTGTTATTTATGAATTTGGATGCTAAGATATTTGGAGTGTATAAGTTTGTTACTGACACTGGTTTCTTATTTATGGTTCCTTTCAACACAATACAGTTTCTTTGTTTATCCCTTTTAATTCTGTGAACTTTTTTTGTTTGTTTGTTTTGCTTTCTGGAGGGCAATTGGGGTTAAGTAACTTGCTCAAGGTCACATGGCTAGGTTTTTGTTTGTGTGTGCCTTAAGTGTCTGAGGCCTTATCCGAACTCAGGTCCTTCTGACTCCAGGGCCAACACTCTACTCACTGCACCACCTAGCCGCTCTTGTGAACTTTTTTTTTACTGTATGATTACAACTCCTGCTTTTCTGAATTCACCTGTTTTATTTTGTCTTTTTTTAAAAATATGTGTTTCTTTCTTTTTTTTTTTTTTAAGCAATTGGGGTTAAGTAACTTGGCTCAAGGTTACACGGCTAGTCATTATTTGTGTGTGGGTGCTCATTTTCTGAGGCCGGATTCGATCTTGGGTCATCCCAACTCTGAGGCCGGCGCTCTTACTCACTGCGCCACCTAGCCGCCCCAAATTATGTGTTTCTTGTAAGCAACAGATTGTCAGATTTTGTTTTCTTTAACCATCTGACACTTTTTAATTTATTGGATTGTTTAGGCAGCTAGGTAGCCCAGTGTGATAGAGCACTGGGCTTGGAACCAGCAAGACTCATCTTCATGAGTTCAAATCCATCCTCAGACACTTACTAGCTAGCTGTGTGACCCTGGAGAAGTCACTTAACTGTTAGCTTCAGTTTCCATCTGTAAAATGAGCTGGAAAAGGAAATGCTAAATCACTTTAGTACCTTTGCCAAGAAAACCCCAAGTAGAGTCAATAGTCAGACATGATTAAAAATGACCAAACCTAATTAATTCTTTCACAATTAAAGTTGTCATTTAGGTTTATATTTTCCTCCATCTGACTCTAATATTGGTTTTTATGTAAAGTAATGATTTTTCCCCCTCTTCTGCTATAAACATAGTATTATGCTCCTTCAGCTATGTAAATTTACCTTCATCTTTTTAAAGGTGGCCCTATTTCCATTGAGTCTCTCCTTCCCATACTGATTTCCTCCTCTTGTTTCTTGCCCTTTTCTCTTTGAAGTTTTACTTATTAGTTACTTTTTCTCTCTTGTTTTTATCAGGTTATATCACTCTTCACCTCTTTTCCCCTCTTAGTCAAGCAGATTCTCCTCCCTCTCCTCCATCCAGCCAATCCTATGCATTCTTTTTAATTTCCATTTCTGTACCTCTTTATAAGAGGTTTCTCTTGTTCTCTTCATTATCCATCCTCTTTGCCTACTCTAGTCCCTCATTCTTTGATTCATAACCACCATATTTATTGGTCTCCCTGTTTTCTCTGTATTCCTCATACAATCAAATCAAAGCTTCCAAGGTATCTATCCTAAGCTCTCCATTCTAGATATTTTCTGCCACTTCCTTGTAAAGCTTATTCTGTATCTCTCTTTTCCATTGTGACTAGCTCCCAGAAAAACGCCAATTATTGTAGGTGTCAGAGAGGATACTACTCCATGGCAGGGCTCCTCCTCCATGGCATCCCTGATTACAAAGCCCATCGCTGATATATCGCCTCTATTGGTTACTTTCCTTTGTCTACTTGCCTCAAAATCTCCCAGGATTGATCCAAGCTCTCTCACATCCCAGGTACCCCCAAGAGTTCCAACTCCCTCCCACGTCCTAGAAGAGTAGACTTTTCAAGAACAAAATGCCCCAGAACACACCCAATGCAAGGTACTCATCTCAGTTCACAGATCATCTCTCTTCACTCACAGTACCTACTACCAAAGTAAAGGCCTTTCTCCCCTTTTCAAACCTTCCCCCACCTCATGACACACTCCACTGTAAGATCTTCTCCTTCTGAGATCACAGGGGTCACCCTCTTCTCATTGCTAGCCTTTCATGTGACCCCAGCCCATCACACATTTCTCTTTATCCTCTCGCTCCTCTCTCCCCCCTCTCTCCCCCTTTCATGGATGCAACCATGTTGCAATGTAGTCCCACAAAAAAATACCTTCTAGTCACCCTGTCTCCATGTGTACATTCAGAAAAAAATTTCCCACTGGTCACTCTGCTGTGATACTGCAGCTATCCTTGGCTGTTGCCAAGAATATTTGCTCCTTCTGTCTTTCTGTGGTTTGGGGCGTTCGAGAAGTTAATCATCTCTTTAATTCTGGTTTTCTTTCTAAAAATTGTTTCAAGCACCTCTTTATTGTTGAACATTGGTTTGCAAGCTCTTTGTCCTTTTGCTACTTGCATTCTCAGTACTCTGTAGAGTGCCTGGCACAAGGCAGTCACAAGGAATTTATACTGAACTGACATGCATCTTTTTCATGTATGGTTAAGCTCAGCTTCACTGTTCTTCAGAACACGTGATTCCATGACTCCCTCCATTTAATGTTAGGTGCAGAATTGTCTTGAGCTATTCACATTTCTTTTCCTTCGTATTTGTATCACGTTTTTATCCTGATCTTTTGCAAAACTTGTTTCTGAACTAAATTTTTAAATTTAACCAATACATGTGTCTTGGAGTTTACAGTCTTGAGTTGTTTTTGTTTTTCTTAAAGCAATCTGTGAATTATTCAATTGGTACTTCACTTCCTATACTCAAAAGTTCTGGGCAGTTTTCCGGCATCACGGTATTAAAGTTTTCCATCCTGCCATGTTCTTTTCAGAGACCTCTGATCCTTAGGTGGTCTCTATGCATTCTGTCTTCAAGATTAGTACGTTTGCTTACATGATAAGCATCTTTCAATAGGTAATAATTATACAGCACTTACTAATGCACCAGGTACTGTGCTAAGAGCTTTACAATTATTATCTCATTAGATCCTCACAGGGACCCTGAAAAAAAATACCCAAACTGACAATCACTGACTCTGAGCTCATTCAGCACCCTTCCCCCCTCACTCTGCATGCTACCAGACCCAAAAACACAGCATATAAGTTGGGACTGAAAATTTATCCTCACACTCCAGTGCCCAGCCTTCTTTCTATAGAGACCCCATGGCTACAGAAGTTACCATAGGCCCTGACAAGTACCAGGGTTTGGGGGATAGGGCACATCCCATGGAGAACAAAAGCCTCCCCACAGAATGAGTGTAGCATGAGCACTTCAAGGCTTTGAGCTTCCCTGAGAGAGCCCAAGTTGCTTTATCTTTGAGACATAATTTGTGTTTTGGAGAGGTTGGGAATGATCAGAGAAAATATCTAGCCCTCCATCTTGTTGCTCATGTGAATCATGACACTCATCCTTTCTTGCCGCAGAGTGATGATCCATTATATTAATGTGCCACAATTTGTTATTCATTCCCCAAATGACAGTCAATAATTTTGTTTCCAGTTCTTTGCCGGCACAAAAAGTGGTGGTATAAATGTTTTTATGTATGACACCTTTCTTTTAGCTGTTGCTCTCCTTCTGAAATCACCAGTGGAATCAATGAAGGTATTATTCCTAAGTTTTCAGTCAGTCTTATCAGTCAAAAAAAGACACAGTCCTGCCTTCAAAGAGCTCGTGTTCTATTTCAGAAGGCAACAGGCAAATAACTATGTACATGGTAAGATATATTAAGTGTAGACAGAAAGAAATCTTGTGAATAAGCAGGAATGGACCCAGTAGGAAAGGTAAGGGGGAACAAAAAACTTTTCCCAGTTTCACTTTCCTATTAAAATATTTAAATCTTTATAGAGTCAAGCAATTTTCAGGAAAAAAAAAACAAATACGAATACAAAAGCACTTCATATGACCTCCAAAAAAATATAGAGTACTAATAACTGGCAGTTCACTAATTTAGCCAAAACAAACAAACAAACAAAAAAAGAACTCTGACATGTTACTCATTTATGAGAATTACTAGTCTGAGATGGACTACAATCAGAAAAAAAATATGGAATTTGATCAATAAAAGATAGTCTCTCTCCTGAGATATTGCAGTCAATGCTCAGATAATTTTATCACAAAGAAATAGTGAATGGATAGACAGGCTTCCACACATACAATTTAACAAATGGACATTCTTTTCACAGGATGGAAGAGAGGCTTTTGTGTGAAGATCACAGAGTCAATCAAATGTTTTGATGATTGAGTATGTTACTATGCAGTGCCCAGATGCTTTGTGATTAAAAAGCATCTTTTGTCAAGCCTCTAAAGCAATGCTGTCAAGACTTGGTTATTTTACCTCCTCCCCCCCCATCCAAAAATACTCTGGATTATACTGATGGAACTTCTAAAAAGCAAGTATGAACCTGTTAGAAGTATAATGGAGTTCAGAGATCATCAAATCTAATCTCATTTTACAGATTAAAAAAAAAAAAAGACCCAGAGAGGATATGTGCCCAGCCTAAGGTCAAACTGCTAGCAACTGATTAAGGCAGTATGAGAAACGAGGTCCAATAAGTTCACTCCAGGTTAAGGTTCCCTCGACTGGGTCATATTATTTCCTATCATAATAATGATTCCTCAACATTCCCAAACTGGAGTTTAGTGACCTAACACCAATCACAAGCAGGTATAATGTGTCCTACAACTTAGCACTAAAGGCCAAAGTTCTTCAATGGAATAATGGAACTAAGAACAACTGTGAGCCAACTAATTAAAAATGGGTCAGCATTATTTAGAAGGTAGGCGTTCTCAGGCTACTGGGACCATGACTGGTTCTATACTTGGGAGAGCCTTTGATTTATGCTAAATCTAAGCCAAGAAAAAAGTGACTGCTGGGATGGTCTAACCTTTCTTACATGGCAGGGTATCTTATTTTTTTTTTTACCCTTCATGCTCTCCCATTGCCCATTTCCAGACCAATTTCAGTCTCACCTGTGAAACTCTCCAGCTCTATATCTAATGCTGCTATAACATATACAATGCAATAGACACATTAAGATTGACTGTAGCTCTGTTGCTAAGAAACTACAAAGGAGAGAGAAGGTATTCTGGTACTCCTCATTTATAAAATAAGCACTTTGCCTATGGGAGAACAAATGCAATCTCTCAAGCCCCCTCGTGTCTTATTCTCCTTTTTAAATGAGCCCAGAAAGATGATAGAGAGCAGCTGAAAGCGTAAGCCATCTCCATTTTTTACATCCTCTCAAAAATGAAATGGAAAACAGAGTTCCAACAACCAACTGCTACAGTATTTATTAATCTTTCAAGCTGTAGGTTTTTTCCCCTTGGCAACAATGAAGAATGTACCATAAAATGACTCTCTAATTTAAAAATATTCTTTGGAACACCTAAGAAGAATTTAGTGCATACTGGTGTTCTATTTGGGCTTAGCTTCCTGGCATCCTTACAGAAATCACCCTCTGAAGAATGGCATCCAGCCAATTAAAATATTTTTAATACTTTTCACTTTGGACTTAAGAGTACAGCAAACATTTAGTGCTAATAAATATTTAGTCCAAGGCAGTGGGGATGATGAATCAAAAAATATATGTTGGTTAAAGCAAATAAGAAAAATCATGAAACTGTTTTAAAATAATAAAAAGAACAAACTTATGTGGCAGCAGTAAAAACTAGATCAAGTTGCAATAAAGTCACATTTGTTGAAGCCAAGGTCACTGACTGGATATTGAGATTTCTCCTGAAGGCAGCTTTTCTTGGAACATGAAATGATGAGATAAATGTTTTTGTCTTCCTACTATTTGCCCTATGTCAGTGGCCAAAGATTTTTAAAAATTCATTTTTATTTATGGCTGGATAAACTTTCCCACACCAATTTTTTTTGCATATAATTGATTTTAATTCATTGTCTTTTCCAAAAGGAATTGATAATAAACTGCTTTGTTCACAATATTGAGGCCTTTAAACAGCGGCTAAACAAAGCACTGAAAACATTAAAACATATTATTATCATCTCAACCCGAGTCCAAATTTTAGAAAATTTTAATATTCTGATTTCAACTATGGAATCTGTTAAGAATGTATGCCACCTAAGCTACAGTAATTGGGTTCTGGTGTATAGAAAACAACCTATTTTAAAATATCTAACTTAGTCATGCTTCAGTTATGTTGTGTATATATGGTAACTTCTACCTATCAGACTACAGGAAAATGCGTGACACTTCCCTTAAAAGGAGATGGGAGGATAACAGGGAAGGAAATAAGTCAACTTTTCTCTCCACTCTCAAAAAAATCTGTCTTGCTACAATAAGAAGGGTGCTATCATGATAACAGGTAAAGTTATTAGGCGAATTTTTCAATTTTCTTCTGCTTCATAATGATTAAAATGTTGCTTGGAAATTGACAGTATGATCCGGTAGTATGATTCAAATATGAAGTCTGGGAATCATACAGTTTTTACAATTAGTATCATCAGAATGAAACAGTATTGTTAAACTTCACTTGTGATATGAAATTTAAAGCTAGACACTACCTTATCTTCTAATATTAAAAACCATTTCATGATTCAAATGGAGACTAGTACTCTAAACCTCACTGAGAAAAAACTCTTCTTTGGTCTCCCCACACCTGCCTTTCTGTCCATAGCTTTCAAACCAGGAACAACCCCTGCTGTTACCAGAAATATACTTCGATTTTGCTATGAATTCTATTTGCTACAGCTGCCACACAAATAGTAAATAAAATTCATGGTATTTTTGCCCTAGTAAGCAACTCTGTCTTCTAGCACATCTCAGACACCTGGCTTCAAAGGAATGAACAATGAAAACAATGTTTCCTGAACAGATATTCCAAAAAGGGCATAACAAAGGCATTTTGAGAAGATGCTGGAGAAAGAAACCATGCTAATAACTGCATGCATTTTGTGTAAGTAATCCCTTGACCAGACACATGGGGCTCATTGGATTACAAATATTCAGAAAATTAGTTTGCTATGTCATCTCATTTTTGGAAGGGTTTTCATTTATATTTATGACAAACTGAACTTTAAACTGAAGCCAGGATTTAGATGTTTTAAAATTTATTAACTTGCAAATCCATATACACGGCTAATTAATGTTTTATCATCACCAAGGATGAACAAGTTTGGTAACCGACATTAAAAGGTTATTTGAACCTAGACTGTTTACCTCAGATATATCACATCAAAACAGGTATAAATAAAATATTTAAAGAGGGGAATATATCTTGAGAAAAGCTACAAATATTCAGAATGAAACAGCAACATCCTACACTCAAAAGTGAGCAAAAAAAAAAATCTCCTTTTTGATTTAGTCCTTTGCTTTTTTTGCTAAACTTAACAGCAAATCAATTTCAAATATCAAAATGGACTTGACTGAATGGAAAGAAAAACAGAAAACTACAATTCAATTAAAAATTAAATGGCAAGAACCTGAAACAACATAGGCCAAACTGCCAGACTTTGCAAGGAAAATATAGGCCTTGAATTTTAAAGAGAATTCAATTAGCATCACCAGTGTTTTCCATAATCAACAGCTGAATGATAATTAAAGAGGCCAACCTCACATAGCAGCAGAGGAATCCCTGGACAGCACCAAGCAGCCCAGCCACAAGGAAGGCTGCCTTCAGCCTACATGCATAAACAAACAGAATGAATAACTACCCAAGTGTGGATGGGTGACTTAATCTATTTCGATTAGCTGCAGCTCAGCCTGGGCCCTCTGTGTTATTTAAATGTGCTCATCATATTTAATTAAAAACCTAATAAACTAAGGACTTAAAAAAAAACCTTCTGATCTAAATTATTCCCTCTTCCTCATACCTAAGTCATATTAACACGGGTGAATGAGAACACAACACTTTAATTACAAATAAATAAATAAATGCAAGCATATATTGGTTAAAGACATGCACTTGCTATACACTGCTTCTATAATCTTAACTAATTTTATTAATCTGATTGGGGGATAGGTCTGAAAAGCTAATTTTCAAGTTACTATAGATAACTTTTATTTATAAGAACAGTCAGGCATCACAGTTTGATGGAAACCTAAGCAAACTTGATTAGGATTCAGCAAAACATAAAATCTCAATCCCAGGGCAACTTTTATAGTAAGAAACTTCACATATATACATATATACTATGTTAAGGAAATTAACTACTGAACTGAAAAAAAATCAGGTTAAAAAAAACCACAACCCTTCCCCATTACTTTATCTTAAGGCCTTCTATCTTTGGAATCACCTACTATCCAATGAATGGACAGCAGCAGAAAGTGAAGTCTGGGGCAAAACTGATGCTTTGCTACCAACTCAATGCTGCATTTAACAAATGTGCTCCTCTGACACCTATTTCACAGAATTGCAATGCACATCCAAAAAGAGTCCATTATATCCTCAGAATCTGTTCTTGCTTACAATCAACTCTTGTCAACTCCTTCCATTCCCAAATAACATCCACTAAGGAGAAAGCTTAAAAATAAACAACAAAGATAACCTATCATATGCCACACAGCATGCTAAGTACTGTAAGACAAAGAAGTCATAGGCAAGCCATAGTCCCTGACCTAAAAAGTTTACAATCTTACTGAGAAGATAAAACAAACACATATTAAGTAACTCAAGTAAATAGGATAATTCAATACAACAATACAAAAACGATCATAAGTTATTTTGGAACTGTCAAATGGACACCAAAGACATTGCTATGAGAACAAAGGAAGAAAAGATCATATGGCCATCTGAGTTGGCCTGAGAAGGATTTATGAAGAAAGAAGGAGAAAAGGCAGGATAAAATGGAAGAAAAGAGAAGAAGGAAGAACAGCAAGGAACCTTTGAACATTATGTCAGCCGGGGCCAATCTATCAGAAGTTTAGAAAATAATCTGTTTCCTCCTTAACTCTACTGTTGTAGAGATTTATGCAGTCAGGTAGAACAACCAGAAGTCAAGGCAGAAGTAGGCAAGAGACTAGGAGACAAAGAAAGGAAGGTAGGTATTAATTTCTCTATGAAATTAATTATAATTAGGACCCATTTTTTCTCTGATTCCTGTGGTTCACAGATAGGTAAAGAAGATTTCTTTCTTTCCCTGTGCTGGGCCTAGCTGAAGAAGACTTGTCTTATTATCTACTTAAAGGTTTAGGGTGGGACTACTTTCATAGTCTTATATGCCAGCCTATCCATCACATACACTTATTTTCACACACACACACACACAGACCCTCTCTCTTCTCTATCTCTCTGAGAATAGTCTGACTGCTGGCTCATTAATGGTTAGATTATTGCCAAAATATTTTTCAAAAGTTGGCTGGAGGGGCGGCTAGGTGGCGCAGTGAATAGAGCGCCAGCCCTGGAGTCAGAAGGACCTGAGCTCGGAGCCGGCCTCAGACACTTAATCCACACAAACAAAAACCTAGCCGTGTAACCTTGGGCAAGTTACTTAACCCCAATTGCCCTAAAGGGGCGGCTAGGTGGCGCAGTGAGTAAGAGCGCCGGCCGGAGTTGGGATGACCCGAGATCAGATCTGGCCTCAGAAAATGAGCACCCACGCATAAATAATGACTAGCCGTGTAACCTTGAGCAAGTTACTTAACCCCAATTGCTTTAAAAAAAAAAAAAAAAAGTTGGCTGGAACAGAACAAGAAGCAAATGTGGTAAAATGTGACCAAAACGACTGATTTATGGAATTAATGATCATTATTCTGTACTCATGGTGTTCATTTTTTGCAATAATGTTTTATTTTTCAATTAACCTTGTGAGTATGTTTTGAAGGCTCCACCTTCCATCATTTAATTCTGAGTGCAATGGTAGCACAGTCAACATATTGTCCCTACAGATGCAAAGAATTAGAGTATTTTAAACATACATATATATATATATATATATATATATACATACACACACACACACACACACCCCCCAGATGTTCTAGAGCAAAAAGAGCATTTATATATATGAAGATGGGAAATTTGGGGAAGAGGGTAAAGCTGGAAGGCAACATCAAGGCAGAGTAGGGGATGAGGTGAGAGGCATCTCCAACTGTACAAACAGGCCAAATACGGAACTAGCATGTCTTCTATGTCTCTGTGCAGGAGGAGTAAAAGAAGATTTCCTTGAGTAATGACCCTAGAGACTTCTGCAAGGCATCTGTATTCAGAGCTCTTGACCATCCTCCTACTTTCCTGTTAAAACTCAAAGACTCTCTTTTATTTCACAAGATTTTCTTCAGGCACTCCCTCTTTCAAAAAGAATAACCTGGTTTAATGTAAACACATCTGCCTAAACTCTTCCCTACTTCAATCAAAAATATGAAGGACGAGGACTTAAATATATGACAAGAGCCAAAGGGGCTGCAATGCTTTTACCCCAAATTGTGGCATGAATGATTTTTAGGTGACACAAAGAGAAAGTTTTCATATCTTGATTAATCAAGGGTTAATCAAGGTTGGCTATTTTTTCTTAAACTACCAATTTCATCACAAGCCTGACAAGCCAGTAATTCACACTGAGCTGGCTACCCAAATGTCAAAGATTTCCAATGCCAAAGGCACAATGCTTCCTTCAAATGTGCTCAATTACTATACTAGTTAATATATGTTCACTTCTGGGACTGGTAAAACACATAATGAAATGCTGAACTGTTGCGTTTCTCAGCATGCTCTACAAGATGGGTGCCTGAGTCAGCCTGGAGAGAACAAGGATCAATAAGAGATGTCCCTATGTCTAGAACCGCAAAGACACAGTACATTCAGAACTCTTTAATAGCAACATCCTAAAGTCACAATAGCTCAGGACTGCACAACTTGTGGCCCACAGGTAGCTTACTGCACATGAAAGGACTTCCCACGTTCTTTTTATGTAGAGGAAATCCTTTGGTGCCTGCAAGTGAGTTAGAGGCCCAGTGTGACACTGGCCTGCCTGTGTAAATGTATGTCCATGTGGGCCTATCTATTTCTGTGCAGCTGTCTCTTCTCTGCTCACAACTAATTTCTTCCTCTTAGTCTCTTTTATAACTAACATATGCAATGGAATATATATATATATATATATTTTTTTTTTTTTACTATACTCAACTTTTATATTCCCTGTTTTTTAATACTTTACCCCTTTTAAGTCAGAAGATAATGGGTACCACCTAATTCCATAATTTGGATGGTCCCAAACACTGAGTTAGCTAGCAAAGTAGTGGCCCAAAGGAGGCACACCCTTAAATGAGAAGAGGACCACTTACAAAGGGAGCAAGGGAGCTATCAATCCTTTGGAGCAGGGATGGGGAATCTGCAGCCTGGAGGCCACATGTGGCCCTCTAGGTCCTCAAGTGACAACTGAATCCAGACTTCACAGAACAAATCCCCCAGCCCTGGAGCTTCTGGTGAGTCTTTACAATAGGCATTGAATCAGAGATGCCTTCTGTATGCTTTGGAGTCCAACAATTAATACCATTTCCCTTGTATGGGTGAGAGGCTTCCATATACTTTTCCACACCTAGTCAGGATGGCCCTGGCTGGTCAATATCACTGACTTCACTCAGCCCTCTTTGCTCTGGGCCAGGCTGGTTGCATTCTGACAAACTGCAGCCCAATAGCCCCACCCCATCACTATGGTCCAGGTCATTACTCACCACCTCATCTTCAGTCCAGCACTTCTCAATCAGTTTGGGCACAGGCTTCTTCACCAAGCGCTGGAGGGCTTTTCCAGCATCATAGTTGCTTTCATGCAGCTAAAAAATGTAATAAAAGTTAGAGTCAGCAAATTATATATAAACTAACAAACTACAAGCAAATCAACAGAGGGTGCTGCCTGCATTTGCTCTATCAAACTGAATAAACCAACGGACAACAGAGAAGGCTCATCTCTATGGATTTTACATTTCTATTTGCCCTTACCACTCTTATCAGCATAAACTGTACCTTTTCTTGGAGAAGCAGAAGGCTAAAGGAAAAAGAGTTAAAAATCAGGGGATTTATACTCTTCTCACACTCCAAAAGAGCCTAAAGCCAAAATAAAATGTGCCATTTTATAAGACACTAGGTTTTACAGATCAAAGGACCTTTGGAAAAATAGGCAACTTTAGTTATAGATGAGGAAACTGAGACCCAGAAAGGAGATGTGACCCGCCTAAGACCACACAGGCAGGAGAGCCAGTAACAGAGCTAGGACAGGAGCCCAAGCATCTTTTTCTTTGCCTTTTGGAGGGCAATCGGGGTTAAGTAACTTGCCCAAGGTTACACAGCTAGGTTTTTTTTTGTTGTTGGTGTGTGTGTTAAGTGTCTGAGGCCGGATCCGAAGTCAGGTCCTTCTGACCCCAGGGCCGGCGCTCTACTCACTGCGCCACCTAGCCGCCCCAAGGAACCCAAGCATCTTAATGTAAAAACATCACATGTACCTTGTCCATTCTATCATGGTCCCTTTTAAATGAGACCACCAAATGCATTTTCTCCTTCAAGGCCTCACTCTGTCATGAAAGTTATCCAAGGTGGTAGAAGATGTGGCCATATTAAGCCACACTGCAAAGATTTCAAATATGGAGATGGCAAAAGACAAGATACTCGATGTTTTGACTACCCAGAATGCTTTGTGAAACTCAGGTTGAGAGTGTTGGGGCATATATTTTTATAGCAACATTAAGCTTTTCCAAACTTCCCTATTATCAGAACAGTACCTTCCCTCTCAATTAACAGGGCCCTCAACTTTGGGGTCATCTCTGACTATTCATTTTCTGTACACATGTCAAAAGCACTGCCCAATCTTACTGTTTCTTCCTCTTCTCTCCATTCCCCTTTGTCCTTCTATCAACCCTTCTCATTGTCTAATCTTTGATGCACACTGATATATTGGCTCCTTCCTTGCCGCTTACAAATATGGTCATATTTTCCTCAGTGTTTAAAAACAAAACAAAAAGCCCTCTCACTATTATCTTGCCAGCTATATCTCTCAAATCCCCTTTTAAGTTAAATTCCTTGAGAAAAGTGTTTATAGACTTTGCTTCGTACCTTTCTTCCCTTTTCACTGATTTAAACACTTCAAAATCTAGCTTCTTGACCTCATCATTGCACTGAAGCCGCTCTCTCCAAAGTCACCAATGATTTCTTAACTGCTAAATATAATGGCCTTTGTCCAATCTTCATCCATCTTGCCCTCTCCACAGCTTCTGACACAGCTGTCTGGTGTTCTGTACTTCTGAACACTCTCTTCAGAAGTCTCCTCTGCTCGATTTTCCTTCAGTTTATACTCCAAGTTATCCTCCAAGGCTCTATCCTGGGCCTGTTTCTCTTCTTCCTCTATACTATCTTGCTTGATCTCATCAACTTCTATGGGTTCAGTGATCATCTATTTATAGGCAAAAGATTCCCACATGCACATATTCAGCCTTAACCCCCCCTTTCTTAGTCCTAATTATGTATCACCAACTGCCTTTTGGACATCTTGAGCTAGATGATGGAATATAAAACTCAATGTGTTCAAAACAAACTTGCTACCTCTTCCCTCTTTCCAACTTCCCTGTTATTGTCAAAGGCAGCATTAACTGTCCCCATCACCCAGACTCATCCCCTAGGTTTCATCCTTGACAACTCTCAAGTTCATGCCATATATCCACATTTTGTATTGTCAAATTTTGTTCTTTATTTATGTCCCTTTCTCTCCACTCACACAGTTGCCACACAGATGGAGGCCCTCATCTCATGGGAACTAAAGTAATAGCCTGTTAGGTTGAAATCCTTGCCTCAAGCCCCCTCTCCCCCAACCCACCCTTTTCTCAGGGACCCAGGTGATTTAACAAAGGGCAAGTCTGTCCTTGTCACAGCCCTATGCCCTACACACACACACACACACACACACACACACACACACAGAGTCTCCAATGACTCCCTATTCTATGCAGGGTCAAACATGAAATTCCCTAGTGGGAATTTGAAGACCTTCCCAACCTAGGCTCTTGCTAACTTTCCTTAGACTTCATTGCTCTGAAAGGTACCCTATGACGCAGGGATACCAACCTTCTTGCTGTTTCTCAAATATAACACTCCATCTCTCAACTTCATGTTTCTTACTAGCTGCCTCTCTTGTAGCTCTGAGGGTTGGTCTATGATTCTGCCTCTGTAACCCCAGACCATAATAAAGTACTTGGTGCTTTTCTAGGTTAATTTTCTCTATTCATTTTCTAGGTTCACTTCCCAGATATGTAAAAGAAACTATGGGAAAAAATAATTAATGTTTTCTCTTCACAGTCAAACTGAGCTCAGAAAAATGGGACTAAATATGTTCTAAAAGTAGGGCATACAGACTATTCCTATTTGAAAATGATACTGAAAAAGGAACTTCACAAAAGGAAAGTATAAGCCACATATCTCTCTACTCCATCAGCCTCTCATCTCTGCAAGCAGCTGTTAAGAGATATATTAAGGTCTGGCACCATCAATCCTCCCTTGCCTGACTATAAATCAAGAAAATACATTGCTTATATTACATCACCCAGCAGAAACCACTGCTTCTAAATGCATCCCCACAGGTAAAGTCTGTCGTGTTTAAGAGGGTATATGCCTATCCGTCTGCTTCTGTTCTCCCCACCTTCTCCAGCTTTGTGACTGTATTTCCATACCAGTGGATGCAGGTCAGACTTACGGTTTCCCAGTTACTAACAAATTTTGAAAAGACAAGCTCTCTCCTTCCTTTTGGGCTTGTCCCTCAGACCCGAGTAAATGTCCCGCTGTTGATTCTGGCTCCCACTTGCTCACTAATGCACTAGCAGTCGTTACTTCAGTCATTGAGGACTAGCAAAAGCTGGGCCGGGTGAGGTCAGAGCTACAGGTGCCCAGCCCCCTCACACTACTTGCTCTTTCTTTACATGCATATCTGGTGGGGCAGAAGAATGACTCGTTTCTTGTTAGCAATTATTAGATGTTTATTGATATTCAGAACTGTTTATGCAAACAAGACAAAAAAAAAACTGTAATGACAAAGGGAGAGACTCTGTCTGCTACCCTAGAGCATTATTAGGCATTTTATTCCTCTCTCTTTTCCATTACATAAGTGAGTCATACAGAGCAAATTATATTTAACTGGGAAACTTGAGAATTTTACCTCCTCAAAAGTCAGAAAAATTGACACCTCTAATTTAGAGTGGGGGGAAAACCCCCACAAAGGAATCAAAAGGTATAGGTCTTATTCTCTAGTCCATTATTATCTATTCATATGGGTTCAACAATCCATTAAAACAACTTCTGTGCCTTAATTACTTCATTTGTCAAATGGATATAATTCTTAGCTTTATTATGGGATCACTGTAAAATCAAAATTAGATAGCAAAAGCACTCTGGAAAATTAAAAATACCTTAAGAATATTAAAAAAAAATTTATTACTACAATCCTTATCAACTCAGAATATTTCAGCAACAGTGAGAATTATCTAAGGTGAGTTGAGAAAGGAATAACCCCCACACACTTACTTGTATGAACCTTCTAACTGAGGTGTCAGACTCACGGCCTACAACACCTCGGAGTACAGCTAGAACCAGATTAAAATGTAATTGGGGAATATTTAACAAAATAAATGAGACTACAATAAAACAAATGCTAATATATGGTTTACTAAGTCAATATGCAGCCTGTGGGGATTCTTATGTATAGTTTGGTGGTCCTCATTTCTGAGTGTGATACCGCTCTTCTAACCTGTTCATGATTAGCACGTGGGAAGGATCACTTTACAAGAAAAAACATTTCTCCATTACTGCCGGTGTTAAATCTGTTTCTCTCACTCTGCCTGACAGAGCATTCTCCTGCTTATTACTCTCAGAAATTTTATATATATATAAATATATATATTATATTTATATATATATATATTGTGTGTGTGTGTGCGTGTGTGTCGTTTATTGGCAAGCTACTCAAAAGAATAAATAATACCTAATGATGACTGCCTACACTTTAATTAACTCATGATTGAACTTTTCACAGTACTGCCATAAACATTAAATTACTGCCCTTCTTCAGAGCTGTCATGGAAGGAATCATTGTGTTAATTGTTAACCATGAAGCTGAAATAATTCTTCAACATTACAGACCTATAGTCACACACATAGATATAGAATAAGCCTTAACTCCTGCTTTAAAAAATGTGTTATTTTTATATAGCTAGCACAAGGTTTTAATTTAAATAAAAATCAGAATGAACACATGTCCAAACACCTCATTTGTATTACAACAGTCATTAAACATCTCTGAATCTTTGGAAAATGTGATTAACATAAACTCTGCATATTACCACCAGGTTTCAAGTTCCTGCTCTGGCTTCTCATCTGAGCTGCCATTTTCTGACTGCGTGATGTTGCAAATAAATTTTCCTTTTGGCATGGCTCAGCTGTCAGGCACCTCTGTTCTATAATGAACCCATGAATTACATCTCCCTAGTCTGACATTTCTGGTCTCGCACATCAAAATATTGTTCTTCAATTGTAATTTATAACTTAATTTAAATGTCCCTTTGACTGTGACCTTTTTAGATCAAAATGGCATTGCATCTGGCGGCTTCAACTCCAGCAAGGCATCCTTTAGCAATTATAGTCATTAGGATGGCTGTAGAAAAGTCTCTGTGAAGTAGACTGCATGCTATTAAATAACGAGCCCAGCAAGAACATTTCTGGATTTCAGAGCCTTTCCTCAGTGAAAGATTTGTTCCCTATATGTGAGAAAGAACTGCCAAAAATCCATAAGGGAAGCAGAGCCAGAGAAAGATGCCGGCTCCGCCAAGCTCTGTCTACTTAAGCTGTACTTGTCACTCTATCTTATGAAGAAAAAGCCCTCTTCGTTTCCCTTAATATGTCAACCCTCAAAAAACATTCAACACAATTCTTATTTCAGGGTCAGTAACAACTCATGTTTATGTTTGATTCAGGGAGAAAGAAGGAGTCATTCATGTCCCAGAAATGATGGTGATACAAAAACAAAAGGCATCAAAAAAATCTTATATTTAAAAGTAAAACCAAAAAAGGCTAATGAAGGAAAAAGTGCTGGCTCACTAATACTAGTTTTAAAAAAATAAAGTTTGTTAAGATTAAATATTTAAGCATCAGAGAGTGGAAGATTACTTAGACATTTGCGTGACTATTTCAACATAAAAAATAAGCCCCTAGAGTGGCAACCCTTGACACATGTATACAAACAGAAGTAAATCACTTAGTTAATTTTTTGGAAGGTATTAAATAGTCCCTGATCAGAGACTATGACTTTGCTGGGCTTCAGACAGATTTCAACAACCTTAAGAAACCCAATATTAATTTTCTGTACCACCTATCAGATAGTGGTACACTCTTCCAGACCAACTAAACAGGTTTTCTTTCTCAGATAACAAGAGTAAAGGTCATTGATTGTTTTAGTGGTGGTATAAGGAAGCAAGCACAAAGAAATAATGGGAAGCAGTGGCAATACTTGCACAGAAAACACACTTTCATGTGGTCTTCCATTTTACTGATTATAAAAAGGCTTTTGCTCTTGCAACATTCCCAAAATGTGATCCAGTATAATGAGGCAGCTTTTCAGAACTGGTTAATGAATCTAACCTTACTTTAAAAATTTTAATAAATGCTTCATTCATTCACGATTTGATGTAAAATACAGTTTAACCATGCACAGTCATTTGTACTCAAAACCCTGCTTTCCTAGAAGCACAGAATCTTAGAGATAATGAAATGTTAGGTCACCTAATCAAGTTTTCCCCTAATGTGAACATCTCTTTTCTAGTCACATCCTGGAACTGTTTGAATATTTTCATTGGCAGAAGGCTCACTATTTCACAAAAGCAAACTGATTTAATTGTAAGATGTTTAAAGCACAAGAAAGTGCTCCTTTTATGGAGCTGAAATTGAATTCTACCTCCCTGAAATGTCCATCCAACAGTAGTTCTTAGTTATGCCCTCTAGAGAAGGACAGAACTTATTGGTATCTTAACTGCTTGTCTTAGATAAGAAGCTCCTAGAAGACAAAGACCTGGCCTAACTAATTTTGAACCATGATGAAGCAAATGATGCATGAAAAATGGCACTTATTTACAACACTGTCCTCATTAAAAATCATTATCATTTAGTGTGCTATTTTAATTTCATTTGTATATTATGTATAAACAACCTCAAGTTCTTGACCCAGGTAGATAATTATTATTGGTTTATAGTGTGGCAAGTAAGACAAAATCTGGCAGGATGAATTTTTTTGGTTAGGGAAGAAAAAAGCCTTTAAGGGAGAGGCAGGAAACACGTAAAATATAAATCTACTCTCCAAATTATGTTATTGGGGGTGAGGGGAAATCCTTCAGAAAAGACAATTAACACCCAATTAAGGAAATCCTCTATTGTATCATTCCCTACTTTGGCATCTCGACTTTCCTCTATCTTCACTGGGGATCAAGTGCCAGATCTTCTCAAGGAGATATGTGTCCTAACATTATTCCTCCAGCATAATTTCTGGCAATGAAACTAGTGTTTCTTAACCTAATCGAGGTCTTCTATTATTATTCAGATCCTGCATGACCTGGTTTCCCAATACCAGAACAACTAGTTGGCAAATATAGACTCATAATCTGCTGACAAATTGCTTCCTTTGCTAGAGGAACATAACCCAAGTATTTTCTTCACTTTAGCATAAAACTTAAATAAAAATCAAATACTACTGCTAGTCTCAGTAATAATAAAAACCAGTGAAAAGATAATATTAATTTCCTGTCTAGTACATTCTTACTGCTTACATTTTAGTAACTCTAGAACAAAATAATCTAAATTATTTCCCCCCCTTTGCATCTGTTATGTGGTCTCACAGCTTTCAAAATGCTAACTGGAAAGCAGAAGCCAATATAAGAATCTTGTATTTTCAGTGCATCAACTTGAAATAGGATGGCAGCTTTGAGAGAAATGTAAAATTGATTTCCTTCTGGCTTCAAAGTCCTGACTTACAGTACAGTCCAAGAGGTTCAGTAGGGACACTGGAGAGAAAGTGGGAAGGGGTAAAAAGTAGTATTTTACTTTAATATGGACTTTATTTTCTCTACATAATCCCTCCCCGCCCCTGCCCCCCCACCCCGCCCCCCGCAAAAAAAAAAAAAAAAAAAAAGGTTTTGCTGTGAGGTAAAGAAATATCTGCAGTTGTCCCCTCCATCCACCATCCCAGAGCCTTCCAGCCATACAATGGATTGTTGTTATTAGATTATTTTTCAACCAAATCTGACCTATTCAAGACTACATTTCGCAGGAATTTGTCCTTGTCTATTCAGGTATTTTCAAGATAACTCAAACTCATTTACCTACTCAAATTCAATCCAACTTTCTTACAGGATAATGTGTTGAATTGATCTCTGACAGCTTTAAAATGTACTCAATTTATAAATTTGAGTAAAATTATTCAATTATCCTACTAATTTTTTAAATGACTGCAATACAATCCCCATAGTTGCTTAACAAAGCTTTTGAAAATAATCCTCTAAGATAAATATATGCTTTGCCCGTATCCTCTCAAAACATTTTCAGGGAACTGTAAAGTTGTAATGGTCAAATACTCCATCACAGACCATCATCAGCAGTAGCTCTTTGGCTCTGGGCACAGTAAGCATGGTATTCTTTTAAAATGAGCATTACCGGGGGGGGGAGGGGGGGAGCCAAGATGGCGGAGTAGAAACAGCTCGTCCAAGCCTCTCTGCCCCCAGATTCCCCCCAAACTATATAAAAAAGGACTCTGAACAACTTCTGGAGCCCCAGCACCCACAGAACGACACAGAGAAGCTAACCTCCCGCTGAGGACAGCCCAGCAGCCCTGCAGGAAGGACCAGCACAGTGGTCTGGGAGCCGGCAGAGCGCAGAGCGCAGGAACCGAGCCGAGCCCAGGTCCACGTGAGCCGAGGTTTTAGCCCCAGAGCGGCAGGGCCAGCAGCCAGCTGGAGGAACCCCAGAACATCAGGAGCTGTGGCGACTCCAGAATTATCAACATAGACATGCCTAGGACAAAGTAAGAGGTTAGTGTCCTATGGACTTTGGGACCTGTATTTGGGGAATGCGTCAGCTCCCTCCCCTGGGGGCTAGAAGCTGCTGAGGAGACACGCCACTGTGTAGTTTTCAGAGGCATTTCCGGCTCCTAGCCTACAAATCGTGGGGAGATCCAGCGATCAGTCTTGGGGGGTAATCGCTCTTGCTTTAACCTCCCTGGATCTGGATTGTGATCTAGGGTGGAAGTTGTGGGTGGGTTTATAGCTTGCCAGAAACGGAAGTTGCCCCCCACACGTTTGGGACGAAAATTCCTCTATCTGGCCTTAAAGCCATAGTGTGGCAACAAGCCCAAAAGTCAAGCAATTAAGTGGCAACATGCCAAGGCAAAGGTAACAGAAAAATGCAACCCTAGACTCCTATTTTGGGGGCATAGAGCGGGAAAAGGACTGTGAGGTCAAAAGTCCTGCTCCAAAAGCCCCAGGGGAAAACATGAGTGGGTTGCAGGCCATAGAGGACCTTAAGAAGGACTTCAAAAATCAAATAAGATAAGTGGAGGAAAAATTAGGAAGAGAAATGAGAAGGATGCAGGAAAAGTATGAAATGAAGGTCAACAGCCTGACTGAGGAAAACAACACCTTAAAAAATAGACTAGCTCAAATGGCAAAGGAGGCCCAAAAGGGCAATGAGGAGAAGAATGCCTTAAAAAGTCGAATTTGCCAGATGGAAAAGGAATCTCAAAAGTTCACTGAGGAGATTCATTCCTTCAGAGTTAGACTGGAGCAAATGGAAGCTAATGACTTTATGAGAAATCAAGATGCTGTTAAGCAGATCCAAACAACGAAAGATTAGAAGGCAATGTGAAATATCTCATGGGAAAAACCACTGACCTGGAGAATAGATCCAGGAGAGACAATTTAAAAATTATTGGACTACCTGAAAGCCATGATCAAGAAAGAACCTAGAAATCACCCTTCAAGAAATTCTCAAGGAAAACTGCCCTGATGTTTTAGATCCAGAGGGCAAAATAGAGGTTGAAAGAATACACAGATCACCTCCTGAAAAAGATCCCAAAAAGAAATCTCCCAGGAATATTATAGCCAGGTTCCAGAATCCCCAGATCAAGGAGAAAATACTCCAAGCAGCCAGGAAGAAACAATTTCAATATTGTGGAAACACAATCAGAATAGCACAGGACCTGGCAGCTTCTACACTGAGGGGTCGAAGGGCATGGAATATGATATTCCAGAGGGCAAAAGAGCTGGGAATGAACCCAAGGGTCAGCTACCCAGCAAAACTGAGTATTTTGTTTCAGGGGAAAATATGGTCATTCAGTGGAATAGAGGACTTTCAAGCATTCTTGAGGAAAAAACAAGAATTGAATAGAAAATTTGACATCCAGACACAAGAAGCAAGAGATGCCTGAGAAGGTAACCAGGGAAAAGAAATCAAAAGGAACTTATCAAAGTTGAACTATTTACATTCCTATATGGAAAAGCAATAACTGTGACTGATGGTATCTTTCTCACTATGAAAATAATGGAAGAAGGGGGTGTGGTCATATGAATACATATGTGAATGTGTGTGTATATATTTACAGTTATATATGGATAGAGGGCATAGGTTGAATTTGTTGGGAAGGGAGAATACTCAAGGGATGAAATTATAAGCTGAGAGAGGAAAGTGGCAAGAGGAGATGGGGAGAGACAGGGTAGGGTAAACTATCCCATGTAGAAGAAGCAAGGGGAAGTGGTTGCAAAGGAGGGGGAGAATAAGGAAGGCTAAAAAGGCAAAACCACATTCACATTGAATTTGGTTCAGGGAGAGAATGACATACATACTAAATGGGATATCTCAACCTGCAGCAGAATAGGGGGAAGGGGGATGAGAGGAGGGATGATGGATGGGGAGGGCATCCTTGGGGGGAGGGGAGGTTGGAAGTACCCACTATAGAAGAGGGACAGGATCATGTAGGGAATGGACCAGGTGGGGGGTGGGATGAGTGGGAGGGAATTATAAGCAGCCTTGTACAATATATCTACTATGATAATGTTTTGCATAGCTAGACATGTACAACATATACTGAATTACTTATCTCCCAAGAAGGAATGGGTGACAAGGGAGGAAGGAAATGGATCTGAAATTCGAGGTCGTAACATTAAATGTTTCAAATATATATATATAAATACTATTATTAATATTCTTTTGCTTGTAATTGGGAGATAAGATGTGCAGACATTGGGACACAAAGATTCACCTTCCTCTAATGGAAAATTCGATGGGGGTATGGGAGAGAGCAGATTGGAGGAATCGATATCTTGTGGGACTACTATTCTGGGAGGTTGGGTAGGGGAATAATGGGGGGAAAATGATTGTAACTCAAAATCTGGCGGAAATGAATGATGTAAAACAGAAGTTAATAAAACATTTGTTTAAAAAAAATAAATAAAATGAGCATTACTTGTGTCACTGGGCGGTTATTTATTTAGCACCAGAGATATGCAAGACAATTCTAGATGATATAAGAAGAAAAACTCTTCCTCTTCTCCAGAGAAGCTTGCCTTAAGGCACAGTAAAGTCTAAGCAGTAAGAATGACTTGTCCACAGGAGTTAGTAATCCTGGTAATTTCTAGCATATATTTAAGGAGTTTTCTTTGGTTTTCATGCTTGGCTTGTCTGTAGTAAATGAACAAGAAAATCTATTCCACTAGCAGGTTAAGACAGATGGTAATTTGTATGGGTGACATCTCCCAAATAGTGGAATTTTCCAAAGTTGATATAACAATGCCACATTTGTCACTCAAAATGACATGCTACACGTGCCACTTTGTTCTGCAAATGCAGAATAATCTTATTAGCAAAGGGAAGCAGGCCTTAACATGTATTAGCTGGACAGTCTCACCTGGCCACTTGGTTTTTTGAAGAAAGAAGAGAGAAAGATCACAATGGAAGATAACCACATACTGGCATACATCAGCAGACGCCAGGGTATCCAGTTAAAGATAGAGACCAACTACAACTCTGAATTTTTTAGCCATTTTAATCATCTCCCCATTTTATCAAGGCAATAGCAGTTGCTCCTCTCTTCTCTGGAGGGAAAAGCTGAAATTCTAACAAACTGGGCTTTATGTGCAGAAGTTATCTTTCCCCTTAAAGGCAAAAAGAGTCTCAGAAGAAGGGATTAATCACCTGGGGAGATAGCCAGCATTTCAAATGCAAAAACAGGTTGATAAATACCCTAGCCATTCAAACTAGGACAGAGACTCTGTCAATTGAAGCCGCCCTCTTAGGAGAGGATCAGAAAGCAGACAATCAAACTGATAGCTAACTTTTTAAACAAGGAATAGAAAAAAAATGTGTAACTTAACCCCAAGTTAACTAATACAATGAATAGAAACATACATGCTGTGATGCTTTATTAAATTATTAGGATGATTATTAAATCCACTAATACTGTGGTTGGGGGAAGAGAGAAAAATGTCATAGTCTAAGCAATCCAACACAAAAGAAATACATCTCCTTGGCCCACTATGGAAAAGACCAATGAGAGAAAGTCACCTTTAGCTTCCTTCAGTGCTAGAAATGATCATGATGTTCAGCACGCATCACCTTTGAAATTGTCTAAGGATTGGCAGATTTAGGACACCAACCTTCCACAGCAGAACAATGACAAATCTGCCAGTGCTGATGTTTGGAGACCTCCTTTCTCAGCACTTTTGATAGATTTTGAAAATAAAAAGCTAGGCAACATCCAAATGTTCTGTTCATTAGACATCTATCTAAATATCATTCCCTGTGACCAACATTTTCTTTTAAAGAAAAGCTTGGGTTGCATTCTTTTCATCTTAGCATCTGCTGAAAAAATGAGACAATGCTAAACAGAGAACCCGCCGAATATCATAGCACAGCACCCAGCAAAAGCCTGGACTGTTCCACTTTCAATTCTTGAAAATTAACAAAACCGTTTTCTATATTCTGGGTATTAATTTAAAAAGTCAAACTAATGTGCTTAGAAGCAAAAAAGTATTCTCAAATTCCAAAATAGATAAGACCCAAGGACAGGAAAGAAGTAAGGAACCAGAAGAGCAAGTCTAGCTGTAGTGCCTCCATTCCTAGGAAGTCAGCATTCTGTTGGCTTTTTTGTTAAGACCTGTCCCCTTGTTCCATTTTGAACATGGAATTAGAAATGAAGAAAGGTGCACACTCAATGAGAAGGACTTCTTTTTACATCATTAATTATATCAGTGAACCATAATTTTCAGCCCATGACATTCAGTCTTAAAAGCTTCAAAAATTTTGAGCAAGTGCACAGTTTCATCTTTTTTAATGAGAATATATGCTATACGTGTTTTGTATAGTGAACTAATTTTTAGTCTTTATGGAGACCACAGAAATGAAAGATCAACCCTATTTTTAGTAAGAATATACTTTAAAGATTAGAGAAAAAAAGACTAAAGGCTGATTGATTACTTCTATTAAAATGATGGTTTCAGAGGTTGGAAGATGAAGTGTGATAATATAAGCTTAGCTCTCCAGAGCAAAGAAAAGGAAACCTGGTTACCAAAATGAAAAGTGAATCCTGGGCAGAAAATGCTTGGCAATCACTGAGCCAGACTAAACTTCTCTCCACCCTATAGCACGAAGGAAGGGAGGGCTCATTAAAATTTAAGTTAAGGATAACAAGAAATTCAACCAGTATAAGCAATGCAACCGGCCAGTTAAAAAAAGGGCTGGTCCACATTTTATGAAAAACAGTTAAGATATTAATAAATCAGGTTTCTGCTTACATAGTTTTTATGAATTACAATCAATTGTTTAAGAAAGGTATCTGCAGTGGAATTATCATCTCAAAGTGTGGGCTGGTTTAATTCAACATTCACCATGTACCATACATGGAACTACTCAGGCACAAAGGAAACCAAGATTATTCGGACAAACTTTCATCTACTCTGGACAACAAACAATTGGAGGCATAATTTTTTTAATTAAATCAAACACCACAAATGTAAGCAAGACCCCCGGCACATGTCTTTTTCATGGGTACAAGCAGGAAAAAACCGGAGCCCTAGAGCACGAGCAATGGTTCCTCGATCCTCTCAATTGCCTCAAGGTGGCGATACTAACACACTGTATCAAGGAGCCCCTCAACTGAAGAGCGGGACAAACAGTATGCAAATACATAGACAGCTGCTCAGAAGGGCAAGCCTAACTATCTTCTTCATCTTTTAAAAATGTTTACTTAAAACTTGTTTTTTCAATGATTAATAAAGAGCAAAAACCAAGCTGTCCCTTCACTGCTACAGAATTATAGGGCAAAGGTATCAAACACGGATGGGGCCCAGACCACTCCCTACTATGGTGTGAACCAGATTAAAAATCAAATGGGAAATATTTAACAAAATGAATAAAAATACAAGGAAAAAGGTACCTGAGTCAACATGCAGCCCATGGGGATCCTTATGTAGATTAGTGGCCCTTTCTATCTGAGTTTGCCATAACTGGTGTAGAATGACCCCGTGACTACTACAGAGACCCTCGACAGAGGACAGAACTAACTAGTATCTCAGTGTTGTAAAAAGCTCTGACAGCAGTATGGATACACCCCGCAGTGTTGCCTGGCCTCACCAATATCATTAAAAAGCAGTACATATTTGGATAGCAGCAGCATGCCCCCATGCACAAGCCCCAAACAGCATGCTGCCACCAGACACAGAGCAATCTGTTTTTCACTACCTTCACCTCCTGTGGGAGAGAGACCAAGGGCAACCAGGGAAGGGTTGAGGCCTGCTCTTTCTCATCAAAGAATAGTAGGGTGTGGGCATGATGTTCTGGTACAGACTGTAGCAGTAGCAAGGACACAGCTAAGCAGCTACCAGAGCACGTGGATCAGGGGGTGGTGCCCAGCTATGGTAGGAGAGTGGCTGGTGGGCGGAATATTCAGTAATCTCCCATTAGAGGTTAGCTTTCTTAGATGGCAATTCATCAGGCTATTATCTCATGGGACTTCTCAGTGTCTCCATCTGGAGAGAAAGGTTCAAATACTTTATCTCTTATGCATAATTATAATCTTAGGTACAACTGAGAGCTTAAGAAAAGTGGAAGAAAATGTCTACTCCTCCATCTTATGCGACACATGATTTACATTTAAGCTAACTTCCCTCCCAAAAGAATAAAGATTCTTGAGGGCAGGGATTATTTCAGTTTGTTGATGTATCTAAACACAGGGCTTAATATATGGTAGGGCTTTAATAACTGCAAATTAAAAGGAAAGAAAGGGATATTAATTATCTGGAACACTAAGAACATAAGTGAAAAAACACTGCCTGAAAGTGAAGGAGACGGAAAAAAAGGCAAATAAAAAGCTCAACAGCTAGTGAGCATTCAGTACCTCATGGCAATCAGTATGGTGCAGCATAATATGATAATTAGCATTCATTCATCCCTGAATTATTAAACAAATGTTAAATTGGGTCCAGTTTTGCAGAGAAGTATCTTTAAAACACTTTCCATTTTTTTGAAAATGCACTTGAACAGGTGAACTTCAGTTATCTTGAAAACCTTCTTAAGTGGAATACCTTAGACCCTGATTAGTTTTTAATGAGTCCCCTATGGAGAAGGAAATGGCAAACCACTCTGGTATCTTTGCCAAGATGTAGTCACAAATGTAGTCACAAAGAGTAAGACCTGACTGAAAAAAACAACTGATGCCCAAAACAGTTAAATTCCTCGTGCACAGCAGAAATCTGGAGAAAAGGCAATAAGGTAAGGTAAATGACACCTACTCTGTAGTTCATGTGTGCTCGTCCCATTCCACTAACACTGGAAAGTAGTTTTCCAAAGGGGAATTGGGGGCAGAGAAGAAAGTTATTTGGGGAGAGACAGCAGACACCTAATTAGAACCAGCATGATCCTGGGAAAAGAATGATGGACTGGATATCTCAAGACAAACTGAGCCTCTGCTATGGTGTGACCCTGGGCCTCATCTTCCTCCTAGGTAAAGTTAAGACCCTGACCTCTTCTTTAGACCTTCTAGCTCTAAAGCTATGATCTTATGATCAGTGAGGGTGGCTGGAGAAAGGAAAAAGTTTGAGCCAAAGTTTAAATAACACAGAAAGAGGAGGAGTTTGAGCAGTGCCCAAATCAGTTTAGCCCAAGACACAACAGAGGGTTGGTATGGAGAGAACAAAATGAAAAATAACAGTAGGAATAGAATACCTATCAACATTAGACAGTAATGACTGGCTTTACAAGGTAATATTATTATAATATATAAAATAATATTACTATTCCTGTTAGTTATAGAAATAAGAATGCCATGGCCACAGAGCTAGGCTCAGTCACTGTGTACTGCATACAAGCACCAAGAGGCTGTTCCACTGCACAAGTTTCAAAATTTGGCATTAAAGATGCTTAGTCAATTGGATGTTAATATAAACACCAAAAGGCTTGCTACTTGAGAACAAAGGCAGTGAATTAGTCATTTCTGGATCTTCTCAGTGGAACGCACAGCACCTTAGATACACCAGGTGATCAATAAATGCTTTAAATACATAAATTACTAAAGTCTGTTCCCCAAACAATTCCAAAATAGGTTCCTTAAATGCTTTCCTTGATACCTGTAGTTAAGAAAAGGCTCTCTTTAGTATTAAAGACCTAATTTCCTCAATTGAAAGGACATCTCATAGGAAACATTACTTGTTAAAATAAACTATTTCAGTTCTCTCTAATATGGGACAGTCATCTAATGAAGTCCTATTCAAAATAAATTCAGGAATGGATTTCATGGGTTTTGTTACTAGAGCAATTAATTGCTTCTCATTTAAAAATAGCAAAGAAGGCTAGAAGTTAAACTTGAGACAAAGCTGTAGAATGGTTAACAAGAGTCCCTTCAAAATTTAAAGAAACTTAAAAAGGTCTATCTGTGATCTAGAGGAAAGAGAAGAAGACCTGGGTTCATATCTCTGCCCAGCCATTTACTGCCTATGTGTGTCATCTGTCAAATCTCTCTGTGCTGGAGTTACCTGCCTAGGAAATGGGGAAAATAACATCTGTACTTAGACAGGACCAGCTGTGAGAAACAAGTGACACAACGGATGTGCTGTACTAAGCCATTATTAACAAATAGCTCTCTATGACCTCTATCATTTCCCAATGAAGCAGGTGAGGATGCTTCTAAAGACATGTTTTTTTGAAAATGTGAACTAATGCATTAAGAGGTCAACAATTTTCAGATTCAGGACTCAAAAGTTTTCCAGTTGTTCCTCAAAATATGAGAAACGTAGCATTAAAATACAATTAAGATACAGACTAAAATATGAAATTGATGGTAGGCAATAATCACTTGAAAGTGTTGTCATGTTAGAAATTCTACACTGCTTAGCATCTTACCTAGTCTTCCTTTGTATCAGAGAAAATCAACAATAAACCACACAAAGTTCTATTATTCTTATAAAGAAAACATAGGAAGTAACATATTACATTCATTTGCATGAGGTACTACTTTAAAGTTTACTGCATTTCCGAAATAAGAAATTGCATAGCATTATCAATTCTTCCCATTAATCTAAAGTTCATGAATTAAAATTCTGAAAAAAAAAAAAAAACATTCTAGCTCAAAAAGAACTCAAGAAAGCTTAAAGAACCAATGTTTAGTAACTAGGCAAATCTGACATTCCTTCTGAGGGGATGAGTAATAGGAAAAAAGCAGCACAGAAAGAACATGGAAAGACTGTCACTATGCTGGGGTCAAGTGTCAAATAAAAAAAAAAGGGCCAAATGGCAACTCGCTGCTTTTTGGAAGAACAGGTCTCATTCAGATTCTACTCAGGCATGCCTACCGTATCTTAATTCCAGGTCATGGATGGTTCAGTCCAGTCCATTTGAAGTGAACAAACAGGAAGTTTCTGAAAGCTTTTAAAGGTTTCAAATTACAGCTTTTAATTTTTTTGAAAAGAAAAATAAAAAAAACAAAAATGAAAACGATCCTTCTCAATTATAAATGGGTGATTCCCAGCTCTTCTTCCCCTAACTCCAAAAGCTTATATCTTTTTTTTTTTTGCTTTTTGGAGGGCAATTGGGGTTAGGTAACTTGCCCAAGGTTACACAGCTAGGTTTTTGTTTGTGTGTGCGTTAAGTGTCTGAGACTGGATCCGAACTCAGGTCCTTCTGACTCCTGGGCCGACGCTCTACTCACTGCACCACCTAGCCGCCCCTAGCTTATGATATCTTAATCTCTAGGAGATCTCATCTGATTTTACCTTCAACATTAATAAAGACTAAAATGTAAGCTTTATTGACTAGGGATGCAAAAAATACCACGCACTCCTTAATATGTATGCCTACATACAATATGCTACAGCTATCTGGATGTGCAGAAATAAACTGAATAACTAAAATGCAGTAACTCAAGACAGTATAAAGCCCTTGGGGTCCTGTCAAATTAAAAAAATATATTTTACCCATCTAGAGGCCACTGCTGGTCAAAGAGGAAGAATAACATAATATTACCTAAGTACTGAAAAAATAATGGAAAAAAAATTTGAGATAACTGTCATGAATTATTTGAAGATCTCTCATGTAGATTTTCCATTTGTTCTATGATCTCTCTTGTAGATTTGTTCTATTTGGCCCCAGAGGAGAGAACTAAGAACAACAGGGTGAAAATCACAGAGGTAAATGTAGGCTGATGTCAGAACCATAAACCTTCTAACAATCAAAGCTACTGAAAAGAGTAACTGGCTATTGTGGGGGAGCAGAAGTTTCTCCCCCAAACTCCCACCTCAATAATCCCCCCCCCAACACACATACACACACACACACACAGTCTTCAGGAAGAATCTGAAAGATGATATATGTAGCAAGTATGTTGTGATGGGGCAGCTGGGTGGCACACTGAGCATAGCACTGGATCTGGAGTCATGAAGACGAGTTAAAATCTGCCCTGAAAAATTTAATAGCTCAGGGACTGTGAATAAATTGCTTTACCACTGGTTGCCTCAGTTTCCTCATCTGTAAAATGGGACAATAGCAGCACCTACCCCTCAGAACTGTGAAAATAAAAGGAGATAGGATATTTAAAGCACTATATAAACATTAGCTATTATTAGTGAAGGTTCTTTGGTGATGTCCATATTTACATTAATGATGCTTTTAACACGGTAGCCTTCCGGTTCAGTCTCCACAACTCCACATCACCACCATCTCCACTCTGTTTTCTACATCTTTTTGGTAAGATCTCCAGTCCTTCAATTCCATCTTTTTTCCTCCTTAAGTACTCCTATTAGGGACTCACTTTTCTGCTTTTGGTCTTGACCTAGCATTGAGCCCACAGATTTAATGAGGCACTTGAGGGCGGTCCCCAAGGTTCGCACAAGGCGTAGCCCCCCATGAATTCTCATTTCCTTCATCTCTTCTTACTCTCAGACTGCTTAGGGCTCCTGGAAGTCAAGAAAGTAAGCGGCCCCCACTCATGACTGTGTTATTGTATTCCTGTCTTACTGTCTTGCATTTAAATAGCACTTTGGGAGTTACAAACATGCTTTACCTATAATCTACCACATAATATTCATACTAACAGTGAGGAAGATAGTTCAAATAGTAATTTGCAGGTGAGATGCAGAGAAATTATGACATATGCTTTGGGTGGAAGGGCTGGAATATGAAATTAAGTGTTTCAAGTCTAGAGCTTTTGGAGTGGCTAGGTGGTGCTGTGAGTAGAGCACGGGCCCCAGAGTCAGGAGGACCTGGGTTCGGATCCGACCTCAGACACTTAACACAAAAACTAGCCATGTGACCTTGGGCAAGTCACTTAACCCCAATTGCCCTCCAAAAAAAAAAGTCAAGAGTTTTTTCTATTGTATGATACTGTGTCACTTTTCTTTTTAGGGGAGGCAATATAAAAGAGGACAGATATGGGGAACTGAGCCCTGAACCACTGCCCCAGCTTTGCTGCTAACCTGTCATGTTTAAAAAACTTCATTGCTCAAATCATCAGCTTCTTCACTTCTAAAATTAGGAAGTTTGATGAGCTGAGCTAGCCCTAGCCTTAAAAGATCCTTATAACAATCTTTCAAAGAAGAACGGCACAGCGGAAAGAAAAAATAATATTAGCTTAGTATATTTCAAAATGGCCAAAAAAAATTTGTCAAAGAACTTTCAAGAAAAAAAGAGAAATCAATTTACATGAAATAGCTGAAATAAGAAGAGTTAAGTATGATGACTTCTGATTGCTCCCTTTTGGTTTTCAGCACGTCCAAGTCAAAGCATAAAAAATGAAAAATATAACTGTAGTAGCCTGATAATGAAACATGCTTCTCCTCTCCTCAAAGAGGAGCAGAGAAGAACTACAGAGGGAGGCATAGATCTAGATACACAGTCAATGTTCATAAGTTTTCTTTAAACACAGTTTGTTGCAAGTGAAAGGTATCAAGGGGAAGGAGATGGGAAAGTAATGCCAAAAAAAGAAGAAAGAAAAAAAATCAATTAAAGACTAAGCAAATACAAAGAAAAGAGTATAAGAGGTCAGAAGTGAAAACAGATGAACAGGATACTTCTGACACCATGGTGTTAAATTTAACATACATTAAGTTCCTAGTTTCATATATAATCTCCTTTTTCTGCTTTCCATATACTATAACGTGGATGTTTGCTAAGTTCGTTAAAAAAAGATGAAATTTAAAAAACTTTAAGGACAATCAGTTTAAAAAAATCAAAAACTTACAAAAAGTCTACCTAAAAGAGAAGGATGGAGGGGTCAGGGGAAGAAGACCAGGACAAAAGAATTAATGAAACAGAGTGGTTTGCTTTCTTTAAAATAAAATATATATATATTTGTAAATTTTTAGATATTATTAGATATATATATATATATTAGTCAAAGCATGCCAATGGGGCAACTTGGCAGGATTAGGAAAAAGATTCTCTTATTTTCCATACCATTCAACTACACTGACATTAAAGGTTAAATCTTTCCCAAAAAGATGAGCAATGGGCAACACTAGGGTTGCAATGACAGACCAGGCACCACAGGGCATACACACACACACACACACACACACACACACACACACACACACACACACACACACACATGCACACATATGTTCATACAAACACAATAATATACATACAAAGGTACATGTTTTCTCAAAAGTTTTACAGAGGAAGCCTCTGATTCCATGTAAATCACATTAAAATTACACAAATTCAAATCAGAATAAGTAATATCTACACCAGTCCTTGAGACTTGTAGGAATACTGGGCCTCAGGCTATTAATTAATTAAAAATTCCACCACCATAAATTTGTATAGCATTAACTTGAGGGTTTTCCAAGCCCATAAACAAAGATAGTATCATCTGATGTTCAGAAAATTCATGAAGTACATTGGAAAGGTATGTTCACAGAAGTATAGTTAGTGATCATAAGGACTGATTAAGTCATATCAGAATCTTAATGGGAGGAATATAACCCAAATAATATCTTCCTGCAATTTCAGGATAAATTACCTACTCCAAAGATTCTAGGCCAGTTCAAAATGAGAAAACATTTATTTTATTCTAAAATTAGCACACAGTCTCTCCCTCTTCTAATCCAAGAAAGAAATTCTCTTTTTTCTGTTGGGGTTTATTTAAAGAGACTTACTGTGTTGAGGGCATTGAGTGTGGTATCATCCCGTGAGGCAGCGACACAGCCATCCTCAGTTGAACCTCCATCACACATTCCTGCAAAAGCTGCCATGCTCCTTCATAGGGAAAAAAAAAGGGGGGCGGGGAATGGGGGTGGAAGAGAGAAAGTATAAACCTTTAACCCTTTGTTTACCAGACTACATTTTCATTTTTAACAACCAGCCTACAACTAGATATCATTCCCATGACAAACTATAGAGTTCTCGTTTCTGACTCTTTTGTGGACACCAAATTGAGGGCAACATGTCCTCATTCTGATATAGTAGCCAGGTAATCTTTCCACCACACAAAGCTAATTTCATTTTGGGGTATTTATGCTTTTTCCTTTTCTTCCCCCCACACTTTTCTTTGGGGGGGTGGGGTGGGATTGAGGTTAAGTAACTTGCCCAAGATCACATGGCTAGTTTTTGTGTTAAGTGTCTGAGGCCAAATTTGAACTCAGGTCCTTCTGACTCCAGGGTCAGCACTCTATTCACTGTGCCACCTAGCCACCCTGTATCTATGTTTTTTCTTTCTAGGGCCCACTAATACTAAAGATTCATAATTTTAGCTGGGATTCCATTGGTTGGTTAAAGATATTTCTATAGTTGTCATTCTATGCTGTCAGAAGTCAAATATTCTCTGATGTTCCCATAAATAAATGATCTACTGTTCCTTGACTATCACAGGCTATTTTCCTATATACTGAAATAATTCCTAGCATCCTCTCTTCCCCAATTTAGCAGTCTTCTTACACCTTACTCTTCCAATAGGTACTCTTCAGTCCAATACCACTGGCCTTCCTATGCAAAAAAAAAAAAACACTCCCGGCATTTTCTCTGGCTCTCTTCCATGCCTGGAATGCCCTCCCTCCTCACTTCTACCTACTATCTACTGTCAATCCCAACTAAAATATCCTCTTTTTGTGGAAACCTTCCTCAACCTCTCTTAATTCTAGTGCCCTTTCTATATTAATTATTTCTTATTCACCTTGCATATAAGTTTGTTTTGTAAACATTTGTATGTTTGTATCCCAAAATCGACTGTAAGCTCCTTGAGGGCATTCTTTTTTTGGATAGGTTGTATGGTTGGAAAGGTTTTGTTTTTTTTTTTTTTTCCAAACAAGTTTCAACTGACCTTTCAGCAACTATGACCTAATACTTTTAGTTTAGAGCTCTATGGACAAAGTCTGACTCTGGGCCACAAAGACAGCTTTCATGAACTCCATGAAGCTTATGTTTTTCAAACCTCTCTAGTTCTTGAGAGATGCTAATGTAGCAAGGAATAAACTTCAGTACATTTCTCCTTCTTTGGATACTCAAAGTCCTTGAATTGCAGTGCCCCAGATAATAACACAATACTTTACCCCCGATCTCATCAGAGCAGATCAGGACTACCCTATCCGAAGGGCTAAATGTTGCCTCTCAAGGCAACCAACAAACGTATTTTGTTTTTTGCTTGTTTGTTTGGGGGTTTTGAGCTTTTCATGTTACACAGCTGACTGAAAATGAACTTGTACATCATTAAAGTTGTAGGAGCCTTTTTTGGATGCTCCAAAGTCCTTGAATTGTAGTGTCCCAGTTAATAGCACAACACACTACTCCCAGTCTAAACAAAGCTGAGCATAGCAGGACTACCCTATCCCAAGACCTAGATATAATACCTACCTCTCAAGGTAAACTACAATTGCAATTTTTTATGTTTTTTGAGGATATCCCTGTTGCACAGTTGACTCAAACTGCGTTTGTACATCACTATAATTCCAGGACCTTTTTAGATAATTTTTCCTAGCTATATTACCCCCATTTCATACTTGTGACAAGTATTTTAAGACAAATCTAAAATTTTATACTCATCACTGTTAAAACTTCTCCTTTTTGAATTCTGCCCAAGTATTCTACCCTTACAGTTCTTTTCTGATACTGTATAATCCAGTATGGCAGCTATTCCTCCCTCCTAGCTTTCTGTTACCTTCAACTTTGATAATTATACTCTCTATTCCTCTAGATAAAATCTAAATAGGACCAAGGACACATCTCTGACTCATTCCACTAAAAGCTAATTAACATCAGTCAATCCTTCCTACTAGGCTGAAGACAGCAAAATTTCACATTTACAAAGGACTTTGATGGTTTGCAAAGGACTTTACTCACAATAAGGTGGAAGTTCTTCCTCACTTTCCAGGTCCCATCCAGGCCTACATACTAGTCCTCCTCTTCACCCTTCTGGTTACTCTGAAATACTGGCCTTTCCCCATTAGGATACAAGGCACTTGAGGGTAAGGACTAACCTGGTATCCTTAATACATAGCACTAATAAATAAGCAAACAATAAATTCTTCCCCTCCCCTTCTTTCTCTCTCTCTGATTCTACTTCCAACTCCCACTATACTCATATTTATAGAAGAGAAAATAGGATCAACAAGGTGAAGCAAATTACCAGATCTTAACCCTGAGCCTCTATTCAAGTTCCTTCAGGGCAAAAACTGTCATATTTTATCATTGTATCCCTATGGCCTAGAACACTGTCCTGGATGCATTAAATACTTATATGGTAAAAACATAAATGCTTATTGAATTGAACACATTATATAGGTAGTTTAATACAGTAAAAGTAAATTAATTTATTTAAAATTTTTATTTAAAGATACTGACATTCAACCCACCTCTGGCCCAAATAAAAAAGGAAAACCAAATAGAAAAGAATAGCTTCTAGAGCACCAAATTAAAATGTGCTTGGAAAATGTTTAACAAAATAAATTAAAATACATTGTATGTATTTATGAGTTATATACATAGATAATGTTCATTTGTGGATTTCTAAGTCATATGTGGCCTGCTGTAAGTCTGTACATGGCCCACTGCTCCAGGACAGTCATTTGACAGATATAAGCATTTTCATTTTGTAATTTATGTTCACTTTTGCATTCTACCATGTAAAGTTATGCTTGCCACACAACCCTGTCTGGTTCTGTATATAGGTCACGTATTAAAATGGCAAAGAAATATATAACAGAAGTTTGGGTATGCTGCAATTTGCCAACCAGATTTCTTTAAGTCAATTAAAATCATCTCTTTTTTTCTGAATGATCATTCCATAAGCTAGCAAAACACTTTAAAAGAATTATGGAACTTTAAAGAAACTGAAATAATTTCTATACAATAATTCTCTTTGTGTATTCATATGTTGATAATTACTAATTTTATAATAAACATGTTATAATGTCTACCTATAATAAATATTTTACTTAATATATATTTTATTATCACATATAATTTATAATAAATTGGAAAGGGATCATGATGCTGTGGATAAAGAGCTAGTCAGAGTGAGAAATGTTTCTGTTCAAGTTCTTCCTCTTATTCACCCTGGTTACATACCCATGGTCAACTTACTTAACCTTTCTGTGTCCCAGGTAACTCTCTAAAATGAAAAGTTGTAGGGCAGATAATGGAATGCTTACATACCACTGAAATTACAAATTAAACAAAAGAAATTACTATTATGAAAATGAAATATTAGAATTTTTATGGCTCGAAATGCCCTTAGGTATCAAGTAAAACTCCCTCATTTTTTTTTTTTGTTTTTGCTTTTTGGAGGGCAATTGGGGTTAAGTGACTTGCCCAAGGTCACACGGCTAGTTTTTGTGTTAAGTGTGTGAGATAGGATTTGAACTCAAGTCCTCCTGACTTCAGGCCAGCACTCTATTCACTGTGACACGTAAGCACAAAAAGGAAAATAGATTGTCCAAAGTCACCCAAGAAGTAAGGGCAGCTCCAGCATACATCCTGAGCGGATATTATAAGAAATTATAATAAAGCTGTACTAATTCCTGGTTTTCCAAAGAATGTTAATGAATAGCTTTGTGATAGGATAGAAAGAGGTTTAAATTTTTGTTCTATAGACTGGAAATTTCCCATAGGTATTCACAGGATCATAGATTTTGAGCAAGAAAAGATCTTCATAATCAACTAATCCAACTCTCTCATTTATAGATAAGAAGCTGAATCCCAAAAGGAAAGGAAGGAAAAGGAAAAGAACAGCAAGGCTAAGGGACAAAACGGAGATTCAAACCCATTACTTCTGACTCCAAATACGGGACTCTTTTTCCTATGATTCTGTGAACTGATGAGTTGCACACTGCAGACACTGATGAAATGGTCTCTAAACAAAGCATTATCATATTAAGCCTCAATTTTTGATCACATCTTAGAGAGGTAACACTCTATTTACTTCTGAGATTCCAATGAAGGTTTAAATGGTAAAGGAAAATGCTTCAATGATCCCAGAAGGTAAATACGAAGGAGAAGAGAATATAGCTCTCTGTAGCTCTATTTTAGAATTTCCCTTTGGAAAGAAAGTTCTAGGACAGGGTTATGAAAAAGCAGCACAACACGGAGAAGAAATCCCTCAGGAACATGCAGAAGTGGAACCAAATTCATCTCAACTTCTAGACAACAGAACACTTCTGGCTAGTCTAGAAAACAAGGTCCAAAATGGGGGCTATCTGGACAACTGTGCTATGGACAATTTCTATGGCATCACCAACACTCTAAGTCCAACACAAGAGGAGTTGGATTTTTAGCCAATTAGGAGGAAGACTAAATGGCTGCTGAGAAACCTTCCAAATCTGAAATTCTCTGATGGAGTCTGTCAAATACCTTCCCCTAAAATGCCCCAGCACTTGCTTTATATTTAACTCAGACTTAGAAAAGAGTAAACTGAGTTCTCATTACCTTGCTGCCCTCAAGTACATAAGTAAGTCACAGTCATTAACTCCAGGCATCCAAACCAGTTCCTCATGCTGGGTCACAGTGTCACCATCTGGGGAAGGAAATGGCTGCAATTCGGGAAGCTTGGCCTAGAAAACAAGGACACAAATTTCAAAAGGAAGACACAAATTAGAGAAATATCTCACTAGGAAGGTCTTTACAAGAGAAATCACCTTTTATGGAACGCATTGAGTAGTTCCTATATAAGAGTCACTGTAGTTTGTTGAGTCAAATGAAATATTTGTAAGGCATTAGAAAAATCCTAAGGTCTATCGATATAAGTTCTTATAACCTAGCAAGATACCTTACACATAGTGATACTTAAGAAATGCTCGTAGAATTATAAATGACCTCATGTTGTACTAATTATAAATATAAAATATAAAAATTTTTAAAGTTCTATAAACCACTTATTTAACCTCTATTTAAGGGACAATCAAACTACTTCCATTTATCAAAAGGAAAACCATTACCATCATTTATGAATGAACTAAAAATGGGAACTCTGAAAATACAAATGTCTTAACAGATATGTTTTTAAGTTCCAACAACCAGATTTTATAAAAAGCACAAAGTGCTTATTATATGATTATATATAATTTATAAATTATAAATGAAATAATATTTTATAAGAAGTACAAAATTGAAATAATATTAATTTTATAAACTTGATAAAAATCAACTTTATATGTCTTGAACAAATTATTTAAACGACAACAGATGAAACCAAAGAAATTTGCTGAAAGATTTAATGAAATAAAACAAAACAAATTAATGGATACAAGTAATAAAATTAGTCATTCAAAGTATCAGGAAAAGAAGTGAGTTTGGTGGGATGTGGGGAGAGAGTCTAAGTTTTATGAATATCTGTTACAACTGTTAACATAAAACATTTTGTGGCAAACTACATACACACACACACACACACACACACACACACACACTCTCTCTCTCTCTCTCTCTCTCTCTCTCTAGCTAACAATCACAAGTTACTAGAGCATAGACCTTTTTTGTTTCCTTATCTCTCCCTACCCTCCCATTTTATTTATTTTTCCCTAGGAACAAATGAAATCTAAGTGTCATTGAAAAATATATGTACTGCCTTTTAAGACAGACTGGAGCTAACAGCAGGGGTAAGCTGAGGGTGGGGGGTAGGAGTGGTGCACATAAGATTCATACCTAAATTAATCCTAATTTTTTATACTAGAAATAAAATTTTAAATTGCTCATGAGCTCTCTAAAGGTTTTTTCAACATATGAGTAAATTATGAGGGAGGCTAATTTGGTAGAAAGACTCATGAAGTGAAAGGCTTAAAGTTTAAATCTCAGGTCTGTTACTGACACCAGTGGTGAGAAGCATAGGGCTCAGGATTAAGGAAATGAGCCTCATACTGTCCCCATTAATCAGAATACACAAAAAATAAGATATTTCAGTTTAGGGATATGCACTGCAGAAAGGACAACAATACACTAGAGGGAGTCAAGAGAAAGGTATTAAGGATGAAGGTCCTGAAGATGGATGTGTAATAGGTTAATTAAATTTATTCCGCCTAGCTCCAGAGGGCAGAACTGAGAACAGTAATTATAAATTGAAGGATAGAAAATGTAATCTTGCTGTAAGGGAAAAAATCTTAACAATTAAAACTATCCAAAAATAGAGATAACTGCTTTGTGAAATAGGGGTGGAGAGAGGAGAGAGCCACCCTCAATGGAGGATCACAAGGAAAACAGATGGACACTTGTCAAGCATATCATGAAAAGGATTGTTATTCATGTGTGTGTGTATGTGTATGTATGTATATATGTGTATATATATACACACACATATATACATATATGTATATATATGTGTGTGTATATATATATATATACACACACACACACACACACACACACACACACACACGAGAGAGAGAGAGAGAGAGAGAGAGAGAGAGAGAGAGAGAGATTGGTTAGCTTCAACTATTGCTGAGTTCCTTTCCACTTTGGAATTCTATAACTATTAATAAGTCACTTAATTTCTGAGTTTACTTATTTGTAAAATTAAATAATTAGATAAGATTACCTCTAAGGTCTCTTCCTACCTCTGAATTCTGTGACCAAACCAACAGAAAAAAGTAGCACTAGAAAAAATGTAAATATAGTGACTTATATCACAACTAATCATATCAAATACTTCCTAAAAAACAACCATAATATCTTCCAGTTTAAAAAACATTAAAGCAAAATTGTCATAGTGGTTCTTATAGGAAATAACTGGCTACTCTTTTTTTTTTTGCTTTGCTTTGCTTTTTGGAGGGCAATTGGGGTTAAGTAACTTGCCCAAGGTCACACAGCTAGGTTTTTGTTTGTGCATTAAGTGTCTGAGGCCAGATCTGAACTCAGGTCCTTATGACTCCAGGGCCGACGCTCTACTCACTGCACCACCTAGCTGCCCCCTGGCTACTCTTTTTTTTCCGCAGTTCTCTAAATTAAATGCCAGGTACAAAATTCACTGAAAGAGGTTTATGATCTGAAACTGAAACTTAGAAACAGTTTTGCACAGAAACACTAGAAAAAACCTAGAAAACTTATGTTTTGATCTTAGCTAGTTTACTATTTATGGAATTTTAGGGAAGTCAGTTAATTTCCCCTTGATCTCAGTTTCTTCACCTGCCAAATGGATAAAAGATTCCTTGACATACTTAATTTCTAGAATAAAAGGACACATAAAAGGGCTGGGAATCTAAGAAGCTGAATTGAGGTTTTCACTCTGCCCTTGACCTGGCCCCATGTGACCTTATAAAAATCACTCAATCTTTTTGGTCCCAGGTTTACTCTTCTGGAAAACAAGGGAGACTGGACCAGCTGGACTCTTCTGGCTCTAAATCAACATAATCTTTTGGTTTGTTATGACATATTAAACGTGAAAGTGCTTTGTCGAGGGAAAAGCACCAAACACATACAAAGGAGCAGTTTCTTAGCTCTCAGGATAAGAAAACATTTTTTGATAGTAAGATAAGATACAAAAGCTTCAGAATGACTATTTACTAAAATAAAAACTGTTCTTTTGATGAATGAATGAACAAGAAGGCATTAATTACAAGCTATTTACCAAGCACTGTGATATGCATTCTGGATACAAATATAAAATGAAAGCTAGTCCCAGCCACGAAGGAGTTTATATTTTAATAAGATGAAAAAAAATCAAGGAAGTGGTAGGTGGAGGAAGAGAAATTTTGATATATTATTTAAAAACACCCGAATATGCTGACTTATAATTTCAATAACGAACACAAGGTCCAAAAAAACCATCACTAATAAATCAAATCTATTTCATTTGTGAAACTGAAGGTTTGCAAAGTACATCAACTCATCTAAGGTTCGTTTTTCTCTAATCAGTAACCTGCAAGAAAATCTAAAATATAGATTTTAAAATTTAAATCTATAACACCACACAACACTGATTTTCAATGTTTTTCAAGCTATAGGGCAACTGCAAGTTAATAATTCTACTATTGCAACTGGATGGAGGCAGATACTGAACTTGAAAATCTTCAAAATTCATGGTATCCAATGATGAAATCAATTCTGAAACTCACAGCTCTTCAGAACTCCCTAGGGGCCCTCCTTCCTTCTGACTAGAGTGGATGAGTAGACGAGGGGGGATGGGGAAGACAGGGCTGGGAGGGAGAACACTGGAGAGCTCCTCCCAGGTATTCTACCATTTAAAAAGAGCACCCAGAGAATTCACCTCCTCATTTTCTACCCACCTACTTTCCTGGCCTTGATAATCTCTGGAAAATCGTAATTCCCAAAGATGAAATCAACTTTGAAACTCTCACTGCCTCCGAAAAAATTCAAATCCAGGCTGCAAGATTTTCTTGCCCCGTGACAGGTTTTCAGCTTGATTTTATATGATGTCTCTCCTATTTGACTGGGAGCTCCTTGGTGGCAGGGACTGTCTCATGCCTTTCTATGTATCCTCTGTATTTAGTCCAGTTCCTGGCACATAGTAGGCAGTTAATAAATGCTTAGTAAGAAAGAAGAGGAGGCAAACATAGAGATGGCATCAAGAGGGAAGTCACTGGGACAAACAGGAACCAAGATAAATACAAAGAGAAGTAAAAAAAGATGGGAGGGAAAACAAGGAGAATTCTTGTATAGTATTATAGAAGAGTAAAGTAAGGAGGGTCAGACTAGAAGACAGACAACTGCTGTACTGCCTCCCTCAAAAACCTCAAGCTCACTATAAAAACACTAATATGGTACTTAAATCAACAGGTACAATTAACAGGTTCTTTTGAAAGTAACTCTACTGTCCAAAAGACAAATTCTGTGAAAATGGAAGCAGCAAGTTTCAACTAGAACAATGAAAGGGCTGCCTTGACCACTAGCCTTCACTTATGGTGGCCATTTTTTTTAATCTGCTTTAAGTTCCTTTGAACAGAAGCATGGATTTTATCAGCCTGTTCATCACCACTGCTTCAGTCCTGCTGCCACTGGAGAAACAGAAGTCTTCTGCAATACAACAGTCAATGGGAGGTGGCCTTTCTCCCATACAAGTCTAACACCTTTATGTGGAACCTTTCTATGCCTTGGTTTCCTAAATCAGTTAATTAGGAAGGATAATAGCACCTACCTTCTAGGTTTGTAGTAAGGACTGAAAAAGAGAACCGACATAAACTTTAAAGAGCTACATTCTTCTAGGCACTGGATCCAAGCTTCTCTCTGCTTTTTTAGCAGACAAATCTCAACTGTCCCCTTTCTCTCCGAATTTTGCTATCTCTCCCCATCAACTAGTTAGGATGCCTAAGTCCATAAAAATCTCTTCTCCTGACTTAAGTATCCCTTGTCTACAGCATCTAACAATGCTGATTGCTTTATTCTCCTGGAAACTTCATCCTTTGAAGCTTGAAACACACTTTCTCTTGGTTCTGTTAGGCCATTTTTATTCTCTCTACTCTCCTCACATGTTGACTTCTTCAACTTCCATGGATTTAACTATCATCACCAGGTAAAAATTTGGAGTAATTTACAAATCTGTTAAGCACAAGTCTGTTTTCTGATCACAAGTTTTGTATCTTCAACTATCTATTAGATATTTCAAAAAGAAAGTCTAGACATCTCAAACTCAACTTGAACAAAACAATTTATTCTTTTTTCCCTCAAACCCATCCTTATTCCTAACTTCCATCTTTCTATAGGGCCACCATCAACTTTGTTAATAGTCTTGACTCATTCTCACATTCCACATTTTCAATCATTTGCTAAATCTTGTCTTTCTTCCCTCCACAATATCTTTTATATGTTTCTTTATTTTTATAAAGTTAACTCCGATCCTACTTCAATTCCTCATCTTATGACACTTGGACAAATTACAGAGTTTCCTAATTGGTCCCCCTGCCTCAGGCCCCTCCTGACTCTAATCCATCCTCAAATGCATATCTGCCCATGTTGTTCTCCTACTGAATAAGTTTCAAAGACTCCCTATTGCCTCTAGGATCAAATATAATGTGTTCAATTTTTAAAGACATTCTCAATCAAGCCCAATCGAACTATCTTTCCAAATGTATGAAATAGTCCTCTCCCTGCCACCCAGCAGAGCCTGGCCAAACCGGCCTCTTCACTGGTCTTCCCCCACAACACTCCATAATCTCTTGTCTCAGTGTCTCTCTGCTGGCTGTTTCCTCATGCTTGGAATATGCTCCTAACTCATCTCTCTCTCTCTCTCAGAATTCCTTGTTTTCATTAAAACTCAGGTAAAGAGTGACTGTCTCTATAAAGGCCTTCCTGATTCACCCAACTTTAAGTACCTTCTCTTCACTAAATTTTTACTTTGTGCTCACTTTTCAAGGTACATGTTCTTATCCCAGAGAGAACATAAGCTCATGGAGGGCAGATGCTATTTGACTTATCTTTGACTCCCTAAGCCTAGAAAATAGTGGATGCTTAACAAATTCTTGACTGATTGGTTAATTACCAAAATTTGCTTTACCTGATGGCTGGGTCCAACACGGATTTCCCCCTGTGTGCTGTTCAGTCTCCTGTGAAGGAAATCAGATAGTCAATCAAGGGTACAACCATTTTAATACAAATCTTCACATCCAAACAGATAAAAACATAGGTATCAGCAAGACAGAAGGGACTAGTGAGGTTTTTTTGAGTTGGTATTCCCAGAGCCAGTACAGTTCCCTGCAAATAATAGGTACTTAATAAAAGCTTACTGGATTTGTTTTTCAACCAGAAAACGAACCATTATGATGAAACATCTAAGAAGGGAGGCCCCTGAAAAATGTATTGAAGCTTTTGGTAGCTGTTAGCCCCACATCTCCAGTCTAGCCCCTCATGGGTTCCCTCAGAAAACTTCATAGGGCATTTTCCTTAATGACATAAGTGAATCTTGGGGTACTTGGACAGTTCTTTTGTTTTGGACCTATGGTTGAGAGATTTGGACTGGCACATTCCCTTAAGTCAGTGTGTCTGAGATCTGGTCCACTCAATCTGGAAAAACTGATCAAAGAAATCATCATCACTGTCTCTTGTCCTCCATAAATCTATCATTCAATTGGGAAGATAGCATGTGAACTTAAAACAAAACCAAAAAAATATATAAATCAATATTATCACAAGTACGAAATATGAGAAATGGGATCTGTAAGAGTAAAGGAGATGGAAAAATGAAAACGGATCAGTCAGACTGAATGATTCAGAGAAATACTTCCTGGGAACAAGCATTTTAAATCAGGCTGAGATATGGTGAATGCAGAATGGAATAATAGAAGAGAGATTCTACTTTGGGAAATGGTGCCACATAATTTAGGAGAGGAATAAGCTGAAAGAGAAAAGAACTGTTATAGGACCTACACTGCCATTGGCAACAGAAAATTATGTATTATTCAGTAGGAGATTGGTATGTGAAAGGGAGAGAATGAAGATTACTATGGTATCTTTATTACTGGATAAATTTGTAAATGGGATATTAGCTAAGGGATTATTTCTGATTTTTTTTAATTTGGGGGTTTTTCAACATGCTTTATATTAAATATTTTAAATTAAAGGGTTAAGTCTCCTAAATAATGAGAAAATATAAATGACACCAGAATGTGTGGATTAATGTTTTTTAATGAATAAGATGCCAAAAAGGGAAAACTCCACAGTACTGACTTGTTCCTGGTGCAAATTTTTTGGATGGCACAGTGGGAACATAGAATTGATTCATAAAGATAACATAAGGGATAAAAAAAGAGCCTACTTATACAAAATATTCACTTTTTAATTTATATTTGGAAAAAAGAAATTATATATGATTTAAGATAATATACCTCTGATGATTAGAGAATAGATGAACAAATCTGCAAGCTATACAAAGCAAAAGCAGCTGAATTAGAACAGTAGACACCACAATTACAGCTACTGTTTTAGAGAAACAAAACCAAAGATAATGGAACTAAAGACTCAAAAGCACCTACTGGCCAAAAGATATCTGTAAGTTTATTTTGCCTATAAGCTTAACACATGATGGTTATGATTACAAAAGAGAGATCAGTCAAAAAATGTATAAAGGATAATCCAAATGGGTTTTTAAATGCCTGTTATCTAAATAATATACAATTCGATGATCAAGTCCCTGAACATATATACTCATGCTTACTGATAGACATTGATGCTCTTCAATGAGTGCCTAGCATAGGAGGAAGCTGGGTCAAGGACTGAATGAAAGGAGGTCTGAGTTTCATTGTACTCTGCTTTGGTGTGCCACAAAGGGAGGGCTAAGTTCAAGTCTAAGTGAAGCTTTTTAGGACTTATGCTAACATGATAGGGAACATCTAGCATAAGACTCTCAAGATTATAAATAGCCACAAGAAGTTGCCACATCAGGAGAGACTAAAGAATCTGGGGCTAACATGGGGAGGAAGGTAGCAAGGAGAATGAAAGACCAGGGATAAGGAAACATAATAACCATCTCCAATGATCTGCAGTATAATCAGATGAAAAAGAGATTCAACTTGTTCTTGACTCCAAAGCACAATACTGGGGAGAAAGGTTGGAAGGTGTAGAGAGAAAGGTTTCATTTTGATACAAAGGAAAAATTCTTAGTCCTTAAGAGTTATCCAAAAGTGAATGGGACCTTGTTGAGGTGAGGCCAAGGAATTCCTGATCTGGGACGCTGGAGGTTCTGGATGGTTTGGAGATCCTTGGCAAGCCCTGAAACTCTGATGTTTGGTGAGTTAGACTCTGAGAATGAGCTGACCTCCACATGAAAATGTGTAGGGATCCTAGGCTACTTCAGAAAATTCAACCTCTTTTCCACACCCATGCTGTGCATGCTGTGTAACTAGAAATCCTGAGACACCATGATGTTGGCAGAATCAAAGTTGCAGGCAACCCAAAAGGCAATGGAAAGATGTATGAAGAACAACAACAACAACAAAAAACTTTTAAAGGGAATATATTAAGCATAAGTGGGCTATGGTATGTATAAAATGATAGCTGACATATAAAAAGTGGCATAAGAGATATAATCTGGGTATCACATCAATGGAAGAACACAAGTTATTTGGTTAAAAATGCTGGCATTGTAGTATAAATTCTATTCTAGGTTGAGCTCATTTAACTCAACAACTGTTCATACAAGTCTCTCCAAATTTCTCTGAAATCTTCCCCTTCATTAGTATTCCATTACATTTCAAATAATATATTTTTCAGCTATTCCACAACTGATGGAAGGAAGGAAACAAGCATTTATTAAATGCCTATTATATTAAAGGTCAAATTGATCAGTACCCTCCCTTTTATTTTTCAGTTCAATACCACCACAAAGAGTTATTATAAATATTTTTGAAAACATGGGTCCTTTTTCCCCCCAACTTTTTGGAGTTAAAGTAGTAGTACAACCGATACAAAAGTTTTTGCATAGTTTGGTAACTTTTGGAGCACAATTCCAAACTGATTTCTAAAATGGCTGTTAATGATTAACAAATCTATCAAACTTGTGGCCAGGTTTTCCCACTGTTCCTCCAATATTTATCATTTTCCTTTATTTAACCATTAGATTTGCTTTAATTTGTATTTCTCTAATTGTGACTTGGAACATTTTTCTATTTAGCTATTGATAGTTTTGATTTCTCCCCTTAAGAGCTACCTATTCAAATCATCTGATCATCTGAAAACTGTTGAATGGATTTTATTCTTATAACTCTGAATCCATAACTTATGCTGTATAATTTAATCTTCACTATCCATTAACTCCCTTTTCATATTCAATGATCCATTCAAACTGGCTGTCATGTTATTCCTCAAATACAGTAGTTTACCTTCCATTCCTCTAAATGTGCCAATGCCTGGAATCCACTCCCTCCTTACCTCTGCCTCAGAGAATCCTTAGAAATGAAGCTAAATACCACTTTTTACAAGAATCTTTTCTTGGTGACAACAAATGCCGGTGTCCTTTTTCTTAACTACCTTAAACTTATCTCTGTAAATATTCTGTATACACATATATATACAAGTTTGCTCTCTGTTGGAATCAACTGTGTGATGTGGAAGATGTAGACACAGGACCATCCAGCATCAGAAAAGGGGCTGCATTCTATGGGCAAAGCAGAATTGCAGCAGCTCAAAAGAAACATGAGACTTGAAAATGAGGCATCTCTGTATTTGTGCCCAACCTGTGGTAGAGCCTGTAAAACCTTGTAACGGATCTGATCAGCAACACTATACCTTGATATTAAAAGAGTGATGTCATTTTTGTCCTCTTCAAGAATGAGGGACATTGGCCCAATAATATCGCTTCTAGGGCTGTACTCAAAAGAGATCATGGAAATGGGAAAAGGACCCCAATGTACAAAATTATTTATAGCAGTTCTTTTTGTAGTGGCCAAGAACTGGAAATTGAGGGCATGCACATCACCTGGGGAATGGCAGAACAAGCTATGGTACGTTAATGTAATGGAATACCATTGTGCTTTAAGAAATGATGAGCAACTTTTTAAAGTCCCTTTTGATTTCTTTTCCCTGATTACCTTCTCAGGCATCTCTTGCTTCTTGTGTCTGGAAGGAACTTATCAAAGTTGAACTATTTAGATTCCTATATGGAAAAACAATAACTATGACTGATGAAATCTTTCTCAGTATGAAAATAATGGAAGAAGGGTATATGGTCATATGAATACATATGTGAATGTGTGTATATATGTTTACAGTTATACATGGATAGAGGACACAGGCTGAATTTGTTGGGAAGGGATGATACTTAAGGGGTGAAATTATGAGGTGAGAAAGGAAAGTGGCAAGAGGAGATGGGGAGAGACAGGGTAGGGCAAACTACCTCATGTAGAAGAAGCAAGGGGAAGTGGTTGCAAGGGGGGGGGGGAGAATAGGAAGGCAAAAAGGCAAAACCACATTCTCATTGAATTTGGTTCAGGGAGAGAATGACATACATACTAAATGGGATATCTCAACCTGCAGCAGAATAGGGGGAAGGGGGATGAGAGGAGGGATGATGGATGGGAGGGCATCCTTGGGGGGAGGGGAGGTTGGAAGTACCCACTATAGAAGAGGGACAGGATCAAGTAGGGAATGGACCAGGTGGGGGGTGGGATGAGTGGGAGGGAATTATAAGCTGCCTTGTACAATATATCTACTATGGTAATGTTTAGCATAGCTAGACATGTACAACATATACTGAATCACTTATCTTCCCAGAGGGAATGGGTGACAAGAGAGGAAGGAAATGGATCTGAAATTCGAGGTTTTAAGACTAAATGTTTCAAATATATATAAATACTATTATTAATACTCTTTTGCTTGTAATTGGGAGATAAGATGTGCAGGCATTGGGACACAAAGATTCACCTTCCTCTAATGGAAAAGTCGAAGGGGGTATGGGAGAAGATAGGGGAGAGAGCAGATTGGAGGAAGTGATATCTTGTGGGACTGCTATTCTGGGAGAGTGGGTAGGGGAAAAACAGGGGGGAAAATAATTGTAACTCAAAATCTGGTGGAAATGAATGATGTAAAACAGAAGTTAATAAAGCATTTATTTAATAATAATAAAAATTAAAAAAAAGAAATGATGAGCAAGTGGACTTCAGAAAAACCTGGATTTATATGAACTGATGCTGAGTGAAGTGAACAGAAATGAGAACATTGTACACAGTAATAGCCACATTGTGCAATGACTGACTTTGATAGACTCAGCTCTTCTCAGCAATGCAAGGACCTAAAACAACTCATGATGGAAAATGTCATCCACATCCAGAGAAAGAAATATGGAGTCTGAATGCAAATTAAAGGATACTATTTACTCTTTTTTTTAGTTTTATTTTTTCTTTTTCATGGTCTCTTACATTCATTGTTAATTCTTCTATACAACATGACTAATGTGAAAATATGTTCAATAAGAATGTATATGTATAAGCTATATAAGATTGCATGCTATCTTGGGGAGGGGAAAGAGGCAGAGAAAATTTAAAATTTATCGAAGTGGATGTTGAAAACTAAAAATAATTTAAAAAAAAGAATGAGGAACAACAACCAACAACCCAACAGAATAATAGCTAGTTTGTACTGACTGCTTTAAGAACTGCAAAGCAGGGGGGGACTAGGTGGCGCAGTGAGTAGAGTGTCGGCCCTGGAGTCAGAAGGACCCGAGTTCGGATCTGGCCTCAGACACTTAATGCACACACAAACAAAAACCTAGCCGTGTGGCCTTGGGCAAGTTACTTAACCCCAACTGCCCTCCAAAAAGCAAAAAAAAACAAAAACAAAAACAAAAACTGCAAAGCAATTTACAAATATTATCTCAGTTTATGTTCATGACAACCCTAGAAGAGAGTAGAAGATATCATTATTCCCATTTTAAAGATGAAGAAACTGAAGAAAACAGAGCTCAAGGGTATTTGCTCAGGGATAAACAACTAGCATGTATCTAGGGTTGAATCTGAATTCAAGTCTAACTGACTCCAGGTCCATTACTGTATCCACAGCAACACCTGACACTTCTTGATGTAAGCTCCTCAAAAGAAGGGATCATTTGTTTCCTTTTATTTGTATTTTGAGTGTCTGGTACATAGCAAAAATTTAATAAATGCCTACAAAATACTTCCATATTTTCCCTTAATAATTTGGAAAACACAAGGTGGAGAATGTAGTAAGTAGTACAAGTACTACTATTTTTCTCTTACACATGAAGAAACTAATACTCAGAGCACTTGGAAAACAGGTCTTCTCATCCTAAACCAAAGAATGAAATCAAATTCATTATAAGAGAATATATTAAACATTTATGAAGCAACTATAATTCAATTTAACATACATTTATCAATCTCTTGCAAATTAACCAAGGCAACAAAAAAGGGAAGACAATATGGTCCCTGTCTTCAAGGATTTTATAAACCAAGAGAAGAGAATCACCCATGTACACAAATAAATATGATCCATGGCAGACTATGACAGAGACAAAGAAAAGACTGAGGTAAAGTAGTCTAAGAAAACTTAAGGACAGACAGGTGGTACCTGAGTTGGGTTATTAAGAATGAGAGGATTTCAAGGGGGCAGAGGGGAGGAAATAATGTGTTTCAGGAATAAAGCAGTGACTTTCAAGCACAAACAAGCAGCGTCCTCTGTGTAGAGACAGAGGCAGAATAATGCCACTCCATTCTACTTAGCTGAGCTGAAATAACACTAATACATTTAGAGGAATCATACTGAAGAAAGAGGGGAAAAAGGCAACCACTGAAGGTGTTTGATCAGAGAATTGCCATAGGCCGACTTGAGAATTAAGGAAACTTACTTTGGAAGCTCTGTGAACTATAACAGGGCTCATACCATTAAGTGTGCTCTGAGTTGCCATGGTACAACTTGTTGCTTTGGAATGATGCCATAAATTCTGTTTGGTTATATGGTTGGATTTAGAAATGACACATTGAGATCTCTATTGTATGTATGCAGAGAAGGGAGGTATATGCACAAGAGATATGGGGGTAAAAATGACAAGGATGTGGCAACTGACAGCCTATGTGAAGTGACAGTGAGAAGTCAAAGAGGACACCAAAGCTATGAATGTGGGTGAATGGTACCATCAACAGAATATAGGAAACTGGTTAAGTAGAGTGGCTCTAAGGTGGAGGCAGGCAGGCAGGAATATGAAGACGAACTCCAAGTAATAGGCTCTACCGTATAAATAAGTATAAATAAGGCAGTGAAAACAGTCTTTGCAATCACATGGCTTGTAAACTAGTAGAGCAAAATAGAATACATTCAAAACGAATATATTTAAATATATAAAAGAGGAACAAGATAAAGAGAGAACAATCATTACTGGTGGGAGTGGGGTGAGCTGTTACAAAAAAGGTCCCTTTGAGATAGGCTTTAGTAGTATTTTAACAGACTAAATGAGATCTAAACTAGAAAAAGCAGAATGATCAAAAAAAATTTCGAAGGGCCTAGAATGCTTAAGAGGTATGAATAACAAAAAAATTATTCACAAATCAGTGATGGGGTTACTACAGTATCCTAGGCAAGTGGCAGATAGGTCACATAACAGGGTGAGAGGCAGTGAGATGAGAGTAGATCTCGGAGCAAGAAACAGCCTGGTTTTGGCTACTGAATCTGAGGAAGGCTGTTAGGCAGTTCAAGACATAGGTCTAAAACTGAGGGCTAAAGGCACAAATTTAAAACATTATCTAATTTTAAGAGGAAGGAGAGTGAATGATAGAATGCTAAAAAAAATACTACCAGTAAGGGGTGAGGGAAGAGTCAGCTAACTGGTAAGAGAAGCTGTCGAATAAGTTGAGAATAAGGAGAGTGCAGCATCAAAGAAACTGAAAGAAGAAAAAACCAGGAGGGCTAATGGACCTTACTATGGGACAGTGAGTAGGTAAGGAATGAAAAACAGCTAAACTGAGAATGTCCCTTTCACCACAAATAATTTCAGTAAGTTGGTGAGGATGGTAATCAGATTAAACAAGGATAAAGAGAGCAAGGGGGTTATTAGCAAAGCATCCAAGTTAGCATGTATAGACAATTTTATCTGAAAGCTTAGCAATATTAGGGAGATAAAAGTTAGGATGGGAAACAGAATGGGTAAGGAGAATAAATTGAGGAATTTTTGAATATGTTTCTTAAAAAGGAAGGAAGAGTGGAGAGAGAGAAATTAAAAATAAGTGAGAGAGAAAGACTGGATATGTGACTGAAGCAAGATCCTAGGAAAGATAACAAAGAAAATACAAATCAAGAACAGCAGTGCAGGGGCAGACATTTTCATCTGGCTACTGAAACAAAAAGAAAAATGTAAGCGGAGACAAAGAGGTTCCAAGTCATGGAGGGAGGGAAACAGGAACGAGCACTGTATTGAGAAGGTTTCTATACCTCAGTTTCTTTAAATCTTTACAGCCATCTAGCTAGCTAGATAGCATCTAGGCCAACTAAAACTGGAGGTAAGGATACTTTGTAGTCAACACACTGTGTATAGGTGTGGACATACTCTGAAACCAAACCAAGGTCCAGGGTCAGAAAAAGAAAATTAGACATGAGGAGTAGCAATCAGACTATGCCATAGTTCTTAGGACCCACTAAAAGTATGCAGCTCCCTGAACACTTGAAAAATACAACTGACTTGATGCCTAGAGAATGCACTGACAAGATGTAAATAACATGAATGAGGACCATAAAATGCCTCAAAACTTGCTCCAGAATCACACAGAGTTTGGACAAAACAGAAAGTCCCCAATTCTTGAGGTAAAATTAGAAGTATGAGTTTAAAAAAAAAAGCAACCTACACTGGTGATTTAAAAAAAAATACTATTATGGAGACAAGAACACACAAGCCAGAAATTCAGATAAACAGAATAATTCCAAAAGATCTTCAAGCAAAGTATCAAAGAAAATCACATCATGGTCACAAGGGCAACTAGAAATGCTAAAAGAAATGAAACTGAAGAAAAATTAAGATTTTAAAAAATCAATTCTAAATGGGATAATAAATGTAATGAGAACTCTAGAGGAAAGAATTGGACAATAAATGAGAACCCTGGAAGAAATATTTGAAAGGAGAATTAACAATTTCGTACAAGAGATCAAAAATCTTATCCAAGTAATAAACTTCTTGAAAATTAGAAGGAATCAAAGTTAATGGCTCCAACAGAACATTAATAAGCACTTATTAAAAGGTTAAAGACTTTTCTAAAAAATGAAAGATATCATACAGAAAAAAATAACTGAGCTGGAAAACTGGTAAAGGAGAGACAATTTAACATTCCATGTATTAAATTAATGCTATGATCTGCCCCTTTATCCCTTTCCCTTTCAAAAAAGCCAGGATATGATGTTTCAAGAAATCATAAAGAAAAAGTGGTTATATATATTAGAATCAATGGCAAAATGAAAATACAAAGAATGCAGTCAACTCCTATAAGAAATATAAAATCAAAAATGTCCATGAATGTCATAAGCAAAAACCAGTTTCAAGGTAAAAAAAAATACTGAAAAGATTTCAAAACAAACAGTTCAAAATACTGAGGAGCCACAGTCAGGATCACACAAGATTAAGCAGCTATTACAATAAAGAAGCAAAGATGCTAGGATGATAGTATAAAAAGCAAAAGGTAAAAGTTGTACAACCACAGGTGAAGGGTGGGGTGGGGTGGAGAAACAGAAGACATGGACTTTTAATGAAATAAAGAACTTATCATTCCTAATAAAAATACAAGGAGTAGATTTTTTTCAGAAGAATACAAAAAAAAGTCAAAGGAAACATAAAAACATAAATATCAATGAGCAACAGAAGGCATTACAAGGATGAAGTTTTTATACTCTAATGGTATCGTCTATGTAGAATGCTTATTGGTTTCTAGTACTGTTTGTACTAGATAGGATACTGGTGCTCCCTGTGAACTGGTAACCACTGATCATTAAATGCCAGATTCTTGAGGGCAGTGAGTAGATAAGACCTGAGACAGCCTTTTGCCTCTTTTTGTATCCCCAGAATGTATCCCAGTGCCTGGCACATAATAGGTGCTAAATAAGTATGAACTGATTGATCATTGAAAGAGTTAAATAAGAAAGAGGACCATGTTTTGATGATGATACAACAAGGAAAGAAAGAAGTAATACATTCGAGAACAAAGGGAGAGGAAAAGTAATAATAGTTGTATGTTAAATAGGAAACTATGAAAACAAGGAATGAACATTAGATTCTTGTGTGCTACTTGAGGGTAAGAACTTCTTTTGATTTTGACAAAAAACAAAGTATTCTGACTTTCTTTGCAACCCCAGTTAATTTTGCACACATTGTCTGGTACACAGTGTTTAATAAATGCTTACTGACTAACTGATTGAGGAATGGGGGGCGGGGGAGCAGGCACCACTGGAAATTAGTCAAAGAATATACACAGAAACAGAAAGAGTTGGTACAGAAATACATTAAACTCAACAGGAAAACAGGAGGGAACAGGCAAAGGGAAAGCCCTAACTCTTGAAAGGGTCAGATATGAAGACATATTTTAAAGGGATGAAAAAAGATTAAGATGCTGCTGACATCTGAAGAAGAGGAAGACAAGAAAAGCAGAGAGACAGAGGGGGCAGACATTAAATACACTACTTCCACACTGTGCTATTCTTTATAAAGAGGGAAATAGGAGTGGAGGAGAGAGAGGTATGAGAATACTATGAAATAAAATACAAAAGTAATGATTAGAACTACTAATGAATGAAATAGGAGAGTAAAAGAGGGAGGGTAAGAGGAAGGAGAATGGGTAGAGGACAGAGAAGGGGGAGGAGAAAGGGAATGAAAAGTTAAAGACACGAATAGAATTTTTTTAAAGTTAAACATGATAGATCTCTGGTCATTACTAAATGGGAGCAGAAATGAATATACTTGTTTCCCAGTACATAATGTTAATTGACAAATACTACATTACATATCATAGCATAAAAACCTCACAAATAAATGTAGCCAAATATAATCATCTTTGATTGACCACAATGCAATAAAATTATATTCAATTAAGGCAAACTGAACAATGGCCTGAAATTTTCAAGAATCTCAAGGGAAGAATGAAAAAAAAAAAGGAGGAGGGGGGGGCCACCAAACAGTACTAGAACCCAAATTATATTACAAAACATTCACTGTCAATTCAACTTAGTATTTGTTTAAAATAGAGGCTGATCAGTGGAACAGATGAGGTATACAACACACATTAAAAAAGTATACAATCACCTAGTGCTTAATAAACTCAACGACCTCAGCTACTGGAGGACAGACTCACTTCTTATCAAATAATGGCTGGAAAAAAATGTAAAGATATCAGCCAGAAATAGGTTTAGAACACATTCTATACCAGGATAAGTTCCAAATGAATATATAATCTTGACCAAAATGGTGACATCATAAATAAAAAGGAAAAGCAAGAAATAAAAGTGCCATTCAGATCTATGGATAGGAGAAGAGTTTACAGCCAAACAGGGGATACAAAGGAAAGAAAGGCTCAAAAGAGATGAAATGGACAATATTACATAAAATTAACAGTTTTGTACAAACAAAACTGATGCAGGCAAAGTAAGAATGGAAAAAAATCTTTGTAGGAAGTTACATAAAAATCTCAGAATAGTTTGAAATGTATAAAAATAATTATTATTTTCAATTAATAAATGAACAAAAGCTATCTTAGTCAGTCAATAAACATTTATTAAGCACAGAACACCAAGCACAGTGCTAAACACTAAGGATACAAAGAAAAGCAAAAGAGGTTCACTGTTCTTGAGAAGTTTATAATCTAACAGGGGACACAACATGCAAAAAACTGTGTACAAACCAGCTATATAGAGAATATATTGGAAATAGCCAACAGAAGTAAGGCACTAGAATTTAAAAGGGAAGTAGGGAGAAACATCGGAAAGGTAGGATTTTAAATGGGGTTTGAAGGAAGTCAGGGAAGCCAAGAAACAAAGATAAGGAAGGAGAATATATTCCAGGGATGGAGGACAGTCACTCAGAATCAGGAGATGGAATGTCATGTATGAGGAATAGCAAGGAGACAAGTGCCCAGTGGTCCTAGGTCACTCACAGAGTCAATGGATGGAAGTAAGGGGGTGAGCAGATTATTTTTTAAAATTTCTTTAACTTGTTTTAAACTTAAATACACAATAAAAAAAAAGAAAAAGAAATTTCAATACAAAATAAGAAAGAGGAAAAAAGGACTGCCATGTGCATAGTAGAACATGAGAAGATTCAAAATATACAACAATAAATGTCCAATTCAAGGAAGTCTATATAATAAATACTATACATTGTGTTCAGAACTGTCCATCTTTGCTTCCTTTTAAGTTTTCTTTTGTTCTCTGCTGTGCACTTGTTACTTTGTTCTTTTTCCCCCCTTCTTCTCCCCTTCCCCCAAGAAGGCTACAATTAAGTATGGATATATGTGTGTGTATACACACATACATGCAAATACATATACTTAGATATGTATAATCATACTCACATACAGACATATACATTTATATGAACCTATTTAAGATTAGCATATTATTTTTAATGTAAATCTTGGAGGTGATAGGGAGCCATTCGAAATTTTAGAGTAGGGTCTAATATGGCCAAACCTGTGGTATCATTTTGACAGCTGAGTGGAAGATGGACTAGAGTGAGGAGAGAACTAAAGCAAGAAGCCCAACCAGCAAGCTTTGTCCAGCTGTGAGATAATAAGGTCTCACATTAGGGTGGGGCCTGGGTCAGCAGAAAAAGGGGAGCTTTCATGGGAGATGTTATTAAGACAAAACCAACAGGTTACTGCAAAAGATTACATATATATATGAATACATAAATATACATATATAAAATACATAAATATATATATATATATATATAATATGAATAAGCAGATTTCAAAAGAAGAAATCTATACTAACAATAACCAAAGGGGAAAAATGCTCCAAATAGCTAATAATTGAAGAAATGAAAATTAAAGCACCTCATACCTATCAGGCTGGTGAAGATAAAGATAAAAAATTACAAATATAGAAAGGTTAGCAGGAAAACAAGAACACTAACTATAGCTGTGAAGTGGTATAGCTATTCTGTAAACCAACTTCTAACTATGCCTAAGAAGGCAATACTCCAAAGAGATCAAAGAAAGAGAAAAAGACCCATATGTACAAAAATATTTATAGACACTCATTTTGTAGTGGCAATAAACTGGAAACTAAAAGGGCACTCATCAATTGGGGAATGGCTAAAGGAATTAAAATCTATTAAAGGAAGGGAAGGAAAAGAAGGGAAGGGAGAAAGGGAGGAAGAGAAGGAGGAAGGAGGGAGGGAGGGAGGGAGGAAGGAAGGAAGGAAGGAAGGAAGGAAGGAAGGAAGGAAGGAAGGAAGGAAGGAAGGAAGGAAGGAAGGAAGGAAGGAAGGAAACAATTTCAGAGAAATTCAAGAGGACATGTATGAAATGACAGAGTGAAATGAACAAAATCAGAAAAAAAATTACACAGCAACAATAATTTTATAAGAACACACAACTCAAACATTTAAGAATTTTGATCAATGCAATAACCTCCAATTGAAGAGCTTAAGGATAACAATTACCTCCTTACAGAAATCAACGGATTCAAGATGCAGAATGAGACATACATTTTTGGACATCGTCAGTGTGCTAATCTGCTTTGCTTAACTATATGTATGTTAGAAGGATTCTGTTTTTCCTCTCCCTTTCCCCCAGGAAACGAATAAGAGGGAGAGAAAATAAATATATGATAATTAAAAATCAAATTTTAAAATTGTTAAACTTTATTTCCATGCCCAACTCAAGAAATAGGAAAAAAATTTAATACTGCACATCCACAAATGAAGCTACATACTAATGAAATCAAAATTCTTTCAAGGAATCCAAGTAACTGCAATGTAAATTTCTCTCTCTCCCCCTCCTTCCCTCCTTCCCCTTTCCTTCTCCCTCCCTCCCTCCCCCCCTCATGTTTGTGGTTGGGTCATTATTCAAAATTTTTTTGAGTCATGAAGTACTAGAAAAGTTAAGAATACTGTCAACAGGGGCGGCTAGGTGGTGCAGTGAGTAGAGTGTCGGCCCTAGAGTCAGAAGGACCTGAGTTCGGATCCGGCCTTAGACACAACTCACACACGAACAAAAACCTAGCTGTGTGACCCTGGGCAAGTTACTTAACCCCAATTGCCCTCCAAAAAGCAAAAAAAAAAAAAAATCTTGGGGCAGCTAGGTGGCGCAGTGAGTAAGAGCGCCGGCCTCGGAGTTGGGATGACCCAAGATCGAAACCAGCCTCAGAAAATGAGCACCCACACACAAATAATGACTGGCCGGGTAACCTTGAGCAAGTTACTTAACCCCAATTGCTTTAAAAAAAAAAAAAAAAAAAGAATACTGTCAACACCTTTAACTGGTAATATGGAGACTTCTCTGGATTGTTATGTAAGACCATACAGTCTATGGAACTAGCTTTTTAACAAGGAAGACCTAAGTTTAAACACACTTCTGACCCTGAGCAAGTCACTCAGACTCTCATGTTCTAAGTGATCCTCTGAGACCACAAGTTGCAGGGGAGGAGCCAAACAACCAAGGACCAAAACTCCAAGAGTTCCCTATGTCAGGGGTGTCAAATTCAAACAGAAAGGGCAGGCAGCAGATTAACTCGGAAAACTGTAAAGCCAACGTTATCTATTTTGTATTGTATCTTAATTTATTTTGTTAAACATTTCCCAATTATGTTTTTAATCTAGTGGAGTACACTCTGGAATTTTGAAGGCCTCGAGTTTGAAACCTCTGACCTATATCACTGAAATTACAAGTCCAGTCCTTATTCCTTATGTAAATAATGCACTTCAGGAAGTGATTTTTTAAATTTTTGTTTGATAGTTGAAGCAGAAATCTCACGTCTACAAATCCTTACTGTGTAGGCTAAAATATTTAACATTTCTAGAAGTCATATTATATTGGTAAAGAAACAATCATAGTAATAATGGCAAGTCACTTTATTCAAAGTGTCCCCCCCTCCCCCCCAAAAAAACCTCAACACCACATTTATGAAATCTGATACAAAAGAAATTGATGCAACAAAGCAGTATCCATAGCAACAACAACTTAATATTTCAGTCCTCTTCAGCTGCAGTGGATTAAATAAAATGACAAGATGTTCCCTTTGAAAAGTAACCTGTTGCCATAGAAACGTTGTAGTCTATGAAGTAAACAGGGACTGGACAGAAAGGAGCTGGAAGCCTGCAACTGAATAACAAAAAGGCAGAAGTGTCCATAGCAATATAGAAAACAGGAGCACTAATCCAAGAAAGGCTTCTTATGAAGAATCTTATGAAGAAGACAGGGAATGGGATGAATACTTGGCTACCACCCTTTCAACAAAGGATTAATGGGGGAAATGGGCACACTGTTATCAGTTCCACCAGGGAAGAAGCAAATTGAAGAAAAAAATCAGAAATCAGTAGAGTATTATCTGTTGAACCTTTGCTCCTTGTTCACCCAGGGTGAACTGGTGAACTGCAGGAATAATAGAAACTGCTTAAGAGGAAGCCCCCAAAACTGCATATAACAGAGGAGGCATGACCAAAATGTTAACATGTGGAATGGAGCTTACAGGTCATTTAGGGCCAGAAATGACTTTAGGTCATTTAATCCAACATCCTCATTTTATAAACAAGGATGCTAAAGCTCAAACAGATTAAGTAATAAATCCTAAATCAATCAATGATGAGACCATACACTGAGGAAGTAAGAGCAAAGTCAGGAGAGCAGCATTACGGTCAATGTCATAATCCAAGTATCTTTTCATGTGACACCTGGACTCTGCTGGAGCTTAAAGAAAATTTACCTAAAGTGGATAGTAACTATGGGATGGAAGAATGGGATTATAATCCAACAAAGCCATTCTGTAGATTCAAGATGCTGCCTACCAGTACCACTTTGGCATTTGGCTTATTCTTATAAGCCAACACAGAATCCAAAAGACAAACAAACAGGACAGTCACTGTGGCCAAGCTGAGTGACCACACTAAATCCTCACTCCTGCTCCATAGCCAGTAGACTATATGATAGAAGACCCTTCCTTCTATCTCAGATCCCTGGTTCTTAAAATGCAAAACAGACCTTCTACAACTGATGCTAGGGCAACTGCAGAACTGCTAAGTACTATCAAGAAAACAATACTCTATAAATGTTATTTGATTATCTGTAAAAAGTATTTACTAAGAAGTTTGCTAGATTTAGTATCGTGTGCAACAAGTTCATTAAAAAGGCAAAAAATGTCAACAGCAACTTTGTTATGATGATCACAATCTTATCCAACCGAAGGATGAGAATCAGGCTGGGGACCAAATGATTTTAATTTGCTACTCTTCACTCCATAAATAGACCCATAGTGGGGTGAAGAAGGAAGTTTTCCCTTTTCAAAAAGTCACTAAAAACTCAAATGTGCTAACAAGTACTTTAATTACACCATTTGACTACAATGATGGAAAAGTTTTAGTAAAAATATTACTTGTGACAGAGGGAAAGAACAACAACAACAAAAAAATTCTAAATATCTGGTGGCAACAAAACTCATCCATCATTCAAATATTCATAGAATCATACATATAATAGGTATTTAATAGATGTCTGTTGAAATTAACTTTAAAAGTTAGAGCCAGGACATGATTAAATCCATTCCTTTAATTTTACAAATGAAACTGAGAAAAAGAGATTACATCGTTTCCCCAAGGTCATAAGACAAATTAATTCCACAGGCAACATAAGAATACTAGTCTTCTAATTCTTAGGTCCATTTTACCATGTAGGGAAGGTACAGAGGAAACATCTGCTGTAGGATATGTAAATTTACATCCATACATTGGTATAGATTTACTGAGAAAGTAACTGTAAGAATCTCAATGGTGACTATACAACATAATAAACAAAACTTTTAAGCTTAAGAAGTAAATGGAAGAGAAATGAAATAAGAAATCTGGGTCAGAATAAAGATGAATATAATTCATTTCCTGCCACAAAAGGAAAATTAAGGACCCAGGGATAGATCATGTATTTCTGTTATTTGAATAACAACCTAATTTTAGAGCAAATCATTATCAGAAAGTTAATGACCAAATGATAGATATTTACATGCACAATATCTCATGAACATCATATCTAGTAAAGCATGGAGATTTACATCTACGGAGAAAACATCTCTCTACAGCCTCAAAGCCCTGAAATAAGTCTGCTATCCTCAACTACATAATTCAGGAAAAAAAAACAATCAAGTTCCATGCTACTCCATGCTACTTCGGTCTCACTGCCTATGTCTCTGGACTGTTCTACTACTTGCAGTTTGTTTCACTAATGGCATTAAACTAATGTCTCCATTCTAAAAAATAATCAGCCAAAATGGGATTTTTACTCTCATGGTGAAGAAAGCCAATTCCTAAATTAATCTCTTTGCCAGAAATTTTGCAGATTTTCTACAATAGTGGGTGAACAGGAAAGAAGGTGAGGGAATAAGCATTCATACTGAACCCATGATGTGCAAGCCACTGCGCTGAATGCTTTCTATCTGATATAATCTCATTGGATCCTCACAACAAACCTCAGAAGTAAGTGCTATTATTATTCCCATTTTACAGTTTCAGAAACTGAGGCAACCAAAGGGTAAGTCATTTGTTCAAGGCCACACAGTTGGTCAACATCTGGGACTGGATTTGAACCCAGGTTGTATTGACTCCAGGCCCAAAGCATTTATCTTACAGTGCAACCAATTACCAATATCAAGATAGAACTTCACCATTTGCAGACAGAATAAATATCATACCCACCATGTAAAACTAAAAGTCTAAACAAACTAAAAGTTCCTGCTGTGAAGTCCATGAGATTAATTTTCAAAATCCTTATCACCTCCATACTTCTCTTTAGTAGAACCATGTAAGGAAGGAGGGAGAAAGACACTGACAAGTATGGGTATTACTATGCAGAACAGTTATTATTAAGAATGTTTTGTACAGAGACATACATACATCCATACATGACCAAACACATAACACTTGTGGGTATGGTAAAAAAACAAACAAACAAAAAAAAAAAAACTTCTTAAAAACAATTCTGAGAAAAGGATAACAATGTAGTACATTAGAGAAATGGGGTCAACACCTGTATTTGCAGATTGCATGCCCCTACTTTTTATGAACTAATTTCTTTTTCCAGTTCCCAAAGAAATTCTCGATATATGATCTGTCAATGTGACCAACTAGAGAATGTGCAGGTAAAGCTTAACCCCTACCAACTGTAATTCCAGGAAAAGCCTGAAAATTTATGGCCTTTAAATCATCCCAAGTGAAATTATTTGGATGACTCTGAGCTCAGATCTGAAGGATCCCAGGATTTATAATATGTGAGTAAATCCATCCTCCCTTTTTTGATTAATTTTGTATTGAATTTGCATACAAGTCAAAGGAAGTGTATCATACTGTGATTAAAAACTCTCCAAACACAGTATAAAATTCTTTTAGGGCAAGGGCTGTCTCAGGTACTTAGTACTGTATCCCAGCACCTAGAATAACACCAGCACCAGAGGCAGTACTAAGTGTCTGTCAACTTGAAAATGACTCATTTAGACTAACTGAATATGATTAATTTTCAAAGAGCAATGGTCTGAGGATGTCATTCCTCTGTTCAGGGAGCTCCAACAGTTCCCCATTACCTCTAGGAATCTGTGTCTGAGCCATTTGTCCAGGGATATTCAATGTTATTCCTGTTCTTGCACTTGATGCCCTTACCATATTGGTCTATGGCTCCTCCCCTCACACAGCAGTCTGTCTGTCACTGCCAGCACCCTCTCCCAAATTGCTCCCCCTATGTCTGGAGTATCCTTTCTTCTTATGCCCACCTACTACCCTCAAAACTTTAAAGTGTCACCTACTGTATGAGACCCTGAAGGATTTCCCAGCTGCTAGGGTCTATCTCTTTCCCAACTTATTGCATTTTTCTTTCTTTCTTTCATATGTACATATGTATAGTTAGGGTACTATAGAGACAGAAGTTTTCCCCAACAGAATGTAAGATCCTTGAAAGCAAAGCTATTTCATTGTTCTCTCTAATATGCTCAGTATTAGGTACATAGTAGCTAGTGCTTGATTAGTGAAAAATTGGGGAGAAAGGATATTGACAGACAACAGAAATATTATAATTGATCAGCATGGATAAAGGGCTCCAGACTATGTCATCTTAGTGTAAGCTGAAAGGGTTAACTTGGGGAAGAAAAGATAACTACTCTCAAGTAATTAAGGGTTATCACGTAGAACAAAGACCACTGCAACAATGTGTGCAAGTTGTGAAGAAGAAAATTTTAACTCAAATAAAAAGTTTCTATTAATCAGATCTCTCCAAAAGTAGATGCTGTCTTATCTTAGTGGCTTCCCTGTTCACTATAGGTCTTTAGGCAAAATCTGACGATCATTTGTTCAGAAAGTCATAATGGAAATTCTAGTTTGAATGTGAGGTTAATTGTCTGGTCCATGAAGAACCTACCAACTCTGAAATTCAGTGATTTTAAAAAGAAATCCACAGATAATCACCAAATTTCATTTTACCCAATAATACCTACTTCCTCTCTTCAAGTCTCATCTAGATGTAGATCTATGAATCTATTTTTTGGGATATATTTTACCTCCTTACAGATGGGGGAATAACAATGAGAGAGAGAAAAACCCAAAGCAGAACATAGCATAGGGAAATAAAAGGAAACGAGGTTGGATAATGAACAAATTTAATAATCAGATACTGAGTAGACATGGGCTGAATAGGATAATTTTAAGTTTTGTGCGTACCAGTTTCTGAAGACAGCCCAAATCTATTCTACTTCAGATATAAAATACAGCGAAGTAAAAGGGAAATTGAGAGGAAAATACATCAAAAATTGTATTCCTCCTTCTATTTTCCAAAAGCTGACCTGCATTATAACCAGAGGTAGAGAAAGGAGTGTTGTTGTTGTTGTTGTTGTTGTTGTTGTTTTGCTTTTGGGGGGGGCAATTGGGGTTAAGTAACTTGCCTAAGGTCACACGGCTAGGTTTTTGCTTGAGTGTGCATTAAGTGTCTGAGGCCAGATCTGAACTCAGGTCCTTCTGACTCCAGGGCCGGCACTCTACTCACTGCACCACCTAGCCGCCCCAGAAAGTGTTTGTTTTTTTTTAAAAGGCTCTCTTCTTAACAGGGAAAATAACAGAAGATATAAAATTGAAAGAAAAAAACATAACTATGGACATAAACCAAATATAAACCTTCAGTATTTATCATATTCAAACATTATTGATCCATTTCATTCTTCAATGTCTTACAAAGTGTTATAAAGCCAGACACTAAAGAAAGATTCAAAAGGCAGTTTTAATTCTTCTCAGATTCAGAACTAAGATTTTTAAAACATCTTTAAGAAAAGCTAATTTTATAAAATTTTAATTTTACTCTTAGATATAAATGTAACAATAGAAATTATTTCAATTAAGTTAAGCAAATATTAAATTACTACAATGTGCAAAACACTTGTTTCCAACAGACAGCAATAATTCCCAGTCCCTTGGGACCATAAGAAATAGGGTGCGATAAGCCAGGGGGGAAAAAAAACTTCCTGCATTCAATCTGCACACAACCCCAAATAATATCTTTCATATCTGCCCTCAGTATCACAACTCTATACTTAGTATACCAAGGCAAGCAAAAAAACTTAATCCAGAAGTATTAAAGAGCCTGATGATACTTCCATTCTGTTTTACTTGGGCATAAATGACCATATACTTTGTAAGACAATTATATATTAAGTAAACAAGAGACAGATTTAATGACTATGGCTGATTTAAAGTACCACAAAGATGAAAGGTGGCTCTCCGAAAATAGTTCTTATATACTAGGTGTAGAGCAAGTCCTAACCCCCAAAATTTTGAAATCACCAAATCTCAGGGTTGGACAGGACTTCAAAGACCATTCAATTCCAACCCACAATTGAACAAGAATCCCTGTAGAACACAGTGGCCAAGTGGCTGTGCAGTCTTTGTTTGAAGGGGACTCACTATCTCCCAAGATGGCCCATTCACTTTTAAATCGAGGTAAACATGTCTCTGAAACCTTCTCTCTACTGATTCTAGATTATTAGCGAAACAAATTTGTTCTAGGTCAAGGTTGGGTCAAAGTATCAAATCATATAATGCCCCCATACTAAATGGAATTCTATGCTAAAGATTAAGTAAACTTTACATTTTAATTATTCAGTTAGTGTTAGTATTCACCTTAACAAGAGCTTAAGGTACAAAAATTTGAGTATGTCCCTTAGTATTTTCATTGCAAAGTCTGTATTTGCTTTTGGTACTTTAATTTTACCATTTCTGCTAGTACTATTAAGTCCTGATCGGTATTGGTTCAATTGATCAGGGCTTAAGGGGATCAATGAAATATTGGATATTAACCTACTAACTGAACTATCAAAAGGGGCTACAAGCCTGAGTTTTTATGACCTTAATCTCCGTGGTGAAGACACTTGTCTCAAGTTCATGGATGGGCAAGAAAGAAAATTGCTACAATGTAGGTATTACTGGAAGCAAGAGTCTATAGTAAAAGAAAAGTAAAGCTCTTAAAACAACTCAATTGTATCACAATACAACTCTTTAAAATGGACACGCTTATTATGAAACAGAAATATCTTTTAACACTGTATTAACAAATCTTTCTCTGATTCCAGCCCCAAACGATGATTTCCCAGAGCCCTAGTCCCTCATATCTTCAAAGTTCTGAACAGTATATGCCACAATGTAAATTGCCACCAAAATAAAACATCCCACCTGAGGCACTGTTAGAACACGAAGAAATTCAAGCTTAAGAAGGGGCAGGGCTATTCACATCTCTCACTATTGGGCTGACGCCCTCTGATGATTTTGTTTTTGTTTTGTTGGGGGTTAGAGGCATGAAGAAAAGAGGATAGTAAGAGAGATATAGAGATATTTTTAAGTGCATTTGTTGCTTCAATCTTTCAAATATAATTATGGCTGAAAGTCAAGTATAATTGTAGAAAAAAAATCGCAATCTGTACAAAGTTGAGACCATACATCTCTGCTATTGGGTAGGGGACAATGGGTAAGGAAGATACATACACAATCAGACAAGGACATTGTGTCACTTGGTTTTGCTAAACTGTTTTTCTTTGTTATAAAGAGGGGATCTTTGGAATCCATAGGGAAGAGATTTCTATTAATGACTGTAAAACCAAATTATTTTTTTCAACTATCAAAAAGCTCCACTATGGCTTCACAATTTTTCCTTCATTTCCAAACATTCACCTAGAAGCAGAGGACTGGAAATGAGTGGTAAACAAAGTGAAAGGAAGGTGGGGGGTTGGCGGGGGGAGAGACCACTATTACCTCTTCTCTCTAAACCAGAATTCAAATAAAGGTTTACATATATAAGTTCTCAAAGTGACATTAAGCCTATATCCTTTCTGACCAAATATTAGCACTTAATCTGACAAAAATATTTTAAAATCACCTCTAAAAATCTGGGTAATAATAACAATTCATAATAATAATATTATGAAGAAGGCTAATTATATGGCACTTTAAGGTTTGCAGAGCACTTTATCAATATGATTTCTAGAAGGCAAAAGATACCTTTTTTCAAATCAAACTTGTGCTTCTGCTTGCACAGAAACTGCAAAAGAAATGGCAAAACTCAACCCCTATGATTACTAGGACTTACATCATCTTCTACTATGAAGGAATGACCACCTAGACCAGGGGTGGGGAACCTGCCAACTCAGGGCCTTCACAATGTAAACCAATTCACCTATTTATTAATCAACACAGAGCAGTTTTTCATAAACCCATGGAATCTGATACTGTAGCTGAAATGCAGCATAAAGAACAATGAATTTGGAGTCAGAAGACATGAACTAGTGTCCTTGCTATTCCCCCTCACTACTGTGTGACCTTGACCAAGTCATTGCTCTTTCCTGGATCTCAATTTCTTCATCCACGCAATAAGGGGCTAGGTTATTACTAAGATTCATTTCTGCTCTGAACACCTATGATTTTAGAATTGTCAAACATTTTCATCCTGTCTATTTTTTACCTATAAAAGGCTGGAAAAGCACAGACACATGTAACATAACAAGTTTCCCTTAAAGGAAACTGACAGTTATGAAATGGCATTATTGAAATTCTACAAGTATTTGCTGCACCTGATTAACAACTGAGGAGTTTGATATACATGCTATCTGCTTCTCTATACTTCAGAAAAATATCACAGAAACTATAATTTCCATTGGGAAAAGATAACTCAATCAAAACAAGTTTCCACCCACCTTCTAAGTAACCAATAGCAGACTACTTAGCATCCTCCCTAAAATACTGCCCAAGCAGTCTCTCAAAGGGCCCAAACATTCCTTAACAGCGGCAGGGAACAGAGCATCCTGTAGATTAGACCTACAACTCCCTGAAGGCAGGCAACAAACCTGGACCCATACATACTGAACAACTGAAACCATAACAAGGGGCAGGGGAAGGAGACGGGAAGCAGAGAACAGGAAAGGAGGAAGGGACGGAAGGAGGGAGGGAAGAAGAGAGGAAGGAAAGGAGGGAGGGTAATTCACATGGCCTTACATTCTGCATTTGCTCCATGCATCTCTGAACAGGGTCAGCTCTTTCAAGCTTGCTTTTCATGCATTAAGAAATCACCTGCACAGCTAGGCTGGTATATATTAAAGGTTCTTAGGAACATGCATTATGAATAATGAAATGATTTCATAAACATTTTCAGAAGTCAGAAGCAGCAGCAAAAGCCATCCCGGTTGGGTGAGGCCAGAGTAAAGCAGCCTACCTGCAGGGGCTGAATGGATCATCCATGCCTAACAGCCGCTCTTGTGGGTCTAGCTGTATTTCTGAACCTCTACTTACTGCTAAAACTCTGCCTTTTTCTACTCTAACAACTCAAAATGGAGGCACATGCAGTCTGAGAGACCTCAGAGAGCTTTCACTGAGCTTGTGCTATGACCTAAGCCTTCACGCAGAACGCAGAAACTTCCCCCTCAGACTGACAGGACTGAGCATGTGCTGTGACCCTCCCTCATCCATACACTGTCTCTCACCGCAATCAATCTCAACCCTGCTGTTTCCGTAAATAAAGCACAGCCAGCAGACTCTGCAGCTTCTCCCTGCATACCAAGCTAGTGTGCAGGGAAGTGGGGCCGCTGTGAGGGTTCTAAGACAGCCAACAGCACGGGGAACATTCAACCCAGTCATCGAGAAGCTTTTCTGAAATTTGTTGTTTGCAGAGCAGTAAGGAGAGTGGACTGGGCAGTTGTAGCAAGCAAGAGACATTTGAAACTGAGACCATTCTCATTTTGCAAAGTCCACGAGAATCAAAGGTACAGAAACAGCCCACTTTACCATAGTGTTTTTATATGTTTTTATTTTTCAATAAAATAACAAATATCATAAGACATTTTGAAAGGTATCAATAAGTAATCCACATAAAAATCCAGACAACATTCTTTTGGAAGGTTTTGAGAACTTGTAATAGCAATTCTAAGTGATATAGTTCCTTCAAGGTTTACCAAGGTGCTCTTCTCTTCAGACTACCTAGTGAGCTTGGCAGTGAAAATGTTGTAATTCCCATTTTACAAAGGAACAAAGAGATGCTCTGTTTAGCAACTTGTTCTTGATTTCAGGCAGTTAGCAAAGGACCACACAATTTAGGAAAAGCTTGCAATGGCAATAAATGCCAATATACTCAAATAAGAACTAATATGAATATTCCTACAGGACAATAAGATCTGCAAAGCCTTTATAGACATTATTTCATTTGATTCTCAAAAATATCCTATGACATGACTACTATATTACTACGCACTTCATATAAAGGAAGAAAACTAAGGCGAGACTTGAGCCCAGGTCTTTCTAACTCCAAATTTGGCAGCAATTTGTCCACTACACCAGGCTGCCTATCCTATAAGATGGTTCAAGACCATTATAAGATGGCATATGCTGGTATACTGAATGGCAATCAGGATCAAAATCACTACCTCAAAAGTTCAGTTCCTTCTGCTGCAGAAAATCCAGGAGTAGAGAACGATAGCAATAACAAAAAAAACAATAATAATATAATATCTAACATTTATATAATGGCCTAATATATGCCAGGCACTGTGCTAAGCATTTTACAAATATTATCTCTTTTGATCCTCATAACAACCTTGATAACAGGTAGGTGCTAGTATTAGTCCCATTTTACAGATGAGGAAACTGGGGCAAACAGAAGTGAAGTGACTTGTCCACGGTCACACAGTTAGTAAGGGTCTGATACTGAATTTGTATTGAACTTAGTTCTGCCTGACTCCAGGGCCAGTCACCTAGCTGCCTTATTGTGTTGGTATCATATCTTTCTGACTCTAGTTCTAGAGCTCTATCCACAGGGTCACCTAGTTGCCTCAACTCAGAAAAGAGAGATCTGAGGTATAGATATCACATACGAAATACAGGAATTCTATGCCCTAAAGCAGGATGGCTTGAGACTTCCTCAAAGTGTAATAAAGGGCATATCATCCAAACCCTGAGAAGCATGCCATGTAAGTTAGTGGAGGAAAAGGAAGCTGCGTGTTCTCTGGCCTCCTGTCCTCATCTAATCTCCCCCAGTGCGAGCCACTCTCCTTTAATGCACTGCATCTCATATGAGGCAGCCCTCCTTACCAGACCAAGTGATCTCATCCCTCCCATCCTCCCCACACGTCACATCTTCAATCTCTCCCTGGCTACTGACTGCTTAGCTACTACTTACAAACATTCCTATGTGTCCCCTGTCCACAGAAAACTCTCACAGCATCCTCTGTTCCCACTAACCATGATCCTAGATCTTTTGTGACTAAAGTCCTAGAGGATGCCACGTGCAACACATGCTTTCATTTCCTTTCCTCTCACATTCTTCTTAGCATTCAAGCTTCTGACCGCATTCTTGCACTAAAATTGCTCTCTCTAAAGTTACTAACAACTGTTTAATTGTCAGAGTTAATGGCCTTTTCTCAACCATTCTAATTCTTAATATCTCTCCAGCCTTCAACAGAGTTGATCACATTCTCCTTGAAACTCTCCTCTCTAGTTTGTACTGACACAGCTCTCTTCTAGTTCTCTGTCTACTTTTCTGCTGTTTTTAGTCATTTCAGTCATGATCCTATTTGGTGTTTTCTTGGCAAATATCCTGAAGCTAATTTGCCACTTCCTTCTCTAGCTCATTCCACTGATGAGGAAACTAAGGCAAACAGGGTGAAGTGACTTGCCCAGAGTCACACAACTAATAAGTGTCAAAGGATGGATTTGAACTCAGGAAAATTCGTCTTCCTGACTTTAGGCCAGGCACGGTGTCACCTAACTGCTCAATAAAAGTCTTTTCTGGTTTTTGATGACTTTTATAGCCACTCCTCAGACACCTCTGATGTATTCATTCAAGTCATGCACTTTAAAGACAGGATCCACCCCTCATGCCCCCAAGTTCTGACCTGGGACCACTTCTCTTTTCCCTCTATACTATTTCAAATTAGGGATATTTTAAGCTCCCCTGAATTTAATCATTATGGCTTACATCTCAATTTACCAGCCCTAAGCTTTCTTCCAAGCTTCTAGTCTCATATCTCTAACTGCTTCTTAGACATCTCGAAACGTCAGATATGAGTTCCTAATCTCAACACATCCAAATCTGAACTTGATTTTTTTGCCTCCCCTATTCCTAGATCCCCTGTTTCTGCTGAGGGCACCACTATTCTCCCAGGTGATCTTCAACTCCTCATTCTCTCTCACACCCACATCCAATCTGTTACCAAGGCCCGCTGATTTTATTTATGTAACATCCCTTCACTATACCTTCTTCTTTCCTCTGATACCACCAACACTCTGGTGCAGGACCTCATCTTCTCAAATATGAACTACTGCAGTAGGCTGGTGGGTCTCTGTTCACTGAAGTGGACTCTCCACTTAGCTGTCTAAATTATCTTCTTAAAGGTCAAGGCTGATAGTGTTATTCCCCACCACCAACCTCCAACCTCAAGGATCAACTATAAAAGTCAAAGTCCTTCATACACTCAGCCATGTCTAGGCTTTTTAAACCTTAACCTTTCTACCCCCACTACTCAGTCAGCTGACATTGGCCTCCCTGTTGCTTCTCTAACAAGATACTCTATATGCAGAACGGTCATTTTTACTCCCTGTCCTGTATGCCTGGAATACTCTGCCTTCCAGTCTCTGTCTCCTGGCTTCCTCAAAGCCCCACTTAAAATCTTACCTTCTATAGGAAGACCTTCCATACCCTACCCTGTCCATCCCCAACCATTAATTATGGTGCCTTTCCTTTGCAAGTTATCTCCAATTTATCCTGTACAGTTTGATTATATATGTGTTTGTATGTTGTCTCTTCCCAACAGACAATGAGCTACTTGAGAGTTAGAACTTTTTAACTTTCTATCTCTAGCACTTAGCACAGTGTCTGGCAAACAGTAGGAACTTAAAAGTTATTGACTGACACTTCCTCACTTATCTCATACTCAGTTTTATCACTTCTAAAAACATGGATAAAAATATTTTAATAAAGGATAATAGCTGGTTGAGTACAGAACAAGGGAGAGTTTATAGCGAGGAATGATGGTAACATAAAAACAAAAAAAATATAAACAAAATTATTTTTAAGCTAAAGTGCATAAGACAAAAATAAAGTTGTAATATCTACAGAAATGCAATCATATTTTCCAGGAGAGAAAATTATCTGAATGAATCAATTAATTACTTTAAAAGAGATAGCTGTAAAGTGGCATTATCTTTCTTCATTTTAAAAACACAAGATTTGGAGATGGCAGAGAGATCAGTGATAATTGTGGACACAAAAGCTCCAGTGGAATGAAGCCAGAAGCAAGGTTGCAAGAATTTGGAAGAGAGTGAGAGGAAAAGAGGTGGAGGTAACTAGTATGTATAGGATTTTCCTAATAATGGAAGGACAGATAGGGGAAGACAGCTATAGGGAATGGTAGGATGAAGTGAGGATTTTTTTTAAATGATGGAGGTATTATCATATTTGCAGACACCAGAGAAGGAGCCAACAGACAGAAGATTATGGAGAAAAAAAGAATGTAGAAAAACGAACACAGCAGAGCAGGTTTAGGGGTCAGGAATGATTGGAGGACAATCTACTACAGGACACAGGTGGAGAAAGGATCATTTTTATGATAGTAAATACAAGAGTTTGCAAGTACAGAGGCTGGCACTAGAAAGAAGGGATACCTTTTCATACAAATTAGGAGAAAAAAAAAGAAGAGATGGTGGGGGAAGAATGAGGAAGAATACCAATGGCTTCTATTATTGGTGCAGCATGAAGCTAGGCATTCGGCTGAAAGAGTGGGAGAAGGGTTGCTGTAGGAAGCCTAAGAAGAAAAGGTTTAGAAAAGTGTGGTGAATGCAAAAAATAACTAATTACAGAGAAACTGAAAGATGGTTTTGCTGCACTAAAAGCCTAGATTAGATTAGATTAGATTAGATTAGATAAAACAGCATGAATTGGTAATGGAATTATCAAAACAGATGCATGACCTCTCTTGGTTCAATTCAATAATGATAACAGTAATAGCAGCAGCCTTGCAGGAGGAGGAATAATATTTACATAGCATTTTAAGGTTGTAAAGGGCTTTATAAATATCACCTCATTTGACCCTCATAATAACTTTTGGAGAGGTAGGTGCTATTATTCACATTTAATACAGAAACAAGCTCACAGAGGTTAAATAATTTGCTCAGGATTGTATTGTGTCAGAGGCTACATTTGAACTCAGATCTTTCTGAGTCCAAGTCCAGGGTTCCTATTTACTTCACCACCAGGATGCATCACTATGTTTAGCAGCATATAAAGAGAACACAAGAAGAGGTAGGTAGTTGGACTATTCCACAGCTTGAGTTTGGCAAGACATAATGAGCAACCTAATAAGGTAAGGAAGGGATTTGAGAGAAGAAAATACATCAGAATTGAAATAGTTCACTAATGAATCAAAAAAATTAAAAGAGGAAACTTTAACCAGTAGAAGGTAATGACCTGAGAAAGAAGAGTGAGGTGGACAGAATGGATATCTCAGTGAACACATACACACACACACACACACACACACACACACACACACATACACACACACACAAGTTAGAAAGCACACAGGAAAAAGGACTTATAAAATGTTATAATCAGATAAAATAATTTCAGAATTCTTGAACATGAAATGTAACATTTGTGGGTGATGGCAAGATGAAGAGCATGACCATCTCTTTAATATAGTTGGGGTAGAGTGGAAGAGTAGCTCATGAGAACATGTGTCATATCAAAACAAAAGCAGCTTTTTCTGCTTTTGTGTTTCCTTCCCGGAATACAGGTGACCAAACAGGGACCCTGGAACACAAGAGGAGTTTCTAACCTTGGCAGCAACCATATGAGTTCAATCTTAAGAGTTCTAGGACTTAAATCTTAGATGCCAGCAAGCATGGTCTCTGAAACAATTTCTAGAAGATTATCAATTCAGGGTAAATGGACCAATCACACCTGACTTGCTAGAAGGAAGATAGGAATCTAAAGTGAAATGCTTAGACAGTAGAGAGCTAAAGTGAAATAACTGTCAAACAAGCCCAGTGTTTTTTTATCATAATGCCTAAGCAGCAAGCTCCTGAAAGAAAGTAACAAGAATTCTGTGCTACTATTTGGTGATTTAATTAAGTGTCAAAGCCCATGTCTGGATCTTTTGAATTTTAAATATTTCTTCAATGGTACAGGAAATACTTGTCCTATGCCTAATCTACTTTGCACATTGAATATCTTTCTAGAAGGAACCCTGTTAAAGTCTTTTAGGTAGATACTGGATAAAGGATATACCAAAATTTTAAAAAATATTCCTCAGGATGCCCAGAGTGAAAGTATAATGAACCATAGTGTACATAACAAGAGACTGATATGCCTCTTTCAGGCCAGGGTTCTGCAGGACATGTTCTAGTCCAATTGAGCTTTAATGGGAGAGGGTGCTCCTACTTTCTGGGTTGAGGGTCTTTGAAAAAAAAATATTTAAAAGCATATCCAACTGTCCATTTAGATTTCTTATAAGGTGATAAATGTAACCTCTTAATATGTTTTATGTTCTCAAATAAACATTTTCTGAAACATTAACAAAATGAAAGTAACACTTTTTTGTCCACAAAACTGCCTAAGAAACAAAAGAAATGCCAATACCCCCTTAAACAAGTTTCCAACTTTAATTCAACACTTGAAACTACATTCATGTCTATATGCAAAAAAGTTACTACCCTTAATATCCAACAGCATTTTTCATTAGAGTATTAAGAAATACAGTTCTTGGGGCGGCTAGGTGGCACAGTGAATAGAGCGCTGGCCCTGGAGTCAGAAGGACCTGAGTCCAGAGGCGGCCTCAGACACTTAATCCACACAAACAAAAACCTAGCAGTGTAACCTTGGGCAAGTTACTTAACCCCAATTGCCCTAAAGGGGGGGCTAGGTGGCGCAGTGAGTAAGAGCGCCGGCCTCGGAGTTGGGATGACCCGAGATCAGATCCGGCCTCAGAAAATGAGCACCCACGCATAAATCATGACTAGCCGTGTAACCTTGAGCAAGTTACTTAACCCCAATTGCTTTAAAAAAAAAAAAAAAAGAAATACAGTTCTCAAAAACAAATGAAAATATGTGAACAAAATAAACTGGAATAAGAACAATCTATACATTCAAGGAAGACACAACATTAAGCAAAATAGCAGTCTTGCAAAGTACTAAGTACAAATAGGAAATGCAGGCGGCTAGGTGGTGCAGTAAATAGAGCACCAGCTCTGGAGTCAGGAGGACCTGAGTTCAAATGTGGCTCAGACACTTAACACTCGCCAGCCATGTGACCTTGGGCAAGTCACTTAACCCCAATGGCCCTGCCTTCCCCCCTGCAAAAAGCAAAAAAATAAAATAAAATAAAATAAAAAGGAACAATGTCATAAATAAAATATATCGGTGCCGTAAAGGAAATTGGCACTAAGGTTAAACTACTGGGATGACCACAAGGGTGAAACTGAAGGAATAAGAACAGACAAAGAGAAAACTATTAACCTTTGCAAATGATATGACAATTTACATAGAGAACCTAAGAGAATCAATTTAAAAACTAGTCTAAATAACAATTTTAGCAAAGTTGCAGGATATAAAATAAACCCACAAAAATAACCAGCTTTTCTATATGTTACCAATAAAACCCAGCAGGAAGCAATAGAAAGAGAAATTCCACTTAAAATATCTGCAGCCCATAAAAAATGTTTGGGAGTCTACTACCTAAGACACAGACAAGGACTACATGAACACAATCACAAAACACTCTTCACGTAAATAAAGAAAAATCTAAACAATTGGAAAAATAATAATAGCTTATGGACAGGCCAAGCCAATAATAATAAAAATGACAATACTATCTAAATTAATTGATATATTCAGAATTGTACCAAACTGCCAAAAAACTGTTTTTCAAAGCGAAAAAAAAAATCATCTGGAGGAATAAAAGTTCAAGAATATCAAAGGACTCAATGAAAAATATTAAAAAGGAAGTTTAGCAGTACCAGCCATCAAAGAATTTACAAGATCTCAATGAAGCTAGATTCTCATGCATTTTATACTGTCTGCAATTATTTTAAATGGAAATTCTCATTTTACATGACAAAGCAGTAATCATCAAAATGATCTGATATTAGATAAGAAATAGAGTGGCTGATCAATGGAATTCATTAAGCACACAATATACTGAAGTAAAAGACCACAGTAACCTATTTTGATAAACCCCAAGATCCAAACAACTGGGGCAAAAACTCACTATTTTAACAAAAACTGGTGGGGAAATATTAAAGCAATCTGGCAAGAACTAAATACAGACCAACACCATATACAAAGAAAAGGTCGAAATCAGTACATAATTTTGACATAAAGGGAATCATAAGTAAAATAAGGGAGCATGAAATAAATGACCTTTCTAAGGGAAAGATTTATGACAAAATACAATACAGAGAGGATGACTAATCATAAAATAGATAATTTTGATTACATTACAGCCTGCTCTCACTGCCCCCTTCGCCACCGCCTCTGAGTGGCTCCAGGAGCAGAGGACTCCTGGCACTGGGCTGTACTGGCACTGTAGTCCCCTACCACTGCCTGCCAGGAGTCAGAGTAAGGCAGAAGCGTGATCAACATTCGAAAGCAAGAGCTGTGTATGTTTAAAAGGTTTTACACAAAAAAAAAACCAATACAGCCAAAATGAGAAGAAAAATAGGAAAATGGGGAAAGAATTTCACAGCAAGTTTCTTTGATAAAGGTTTCATTTTCCAAACATATAGGAAACTGAGCCAAATTTATGAGAGCCATTCCTAAACTGATAAGTGGTCAAGACATATGAATGGGGAGTTTTCAGAAGAGGAAAACAAAGCTATAACTAATCATATGAAAAATCACTTAATAATTAGAAAGCTGCAAATTAAAACAACTCTGAAGTACTAATTCAAATCTATCAGACTGGCTAAAATGGCACTAATTAAAAAGAAAAATGCAAGTCAAAACAACCCTCAGTTGTCAATGTATCTCCTGCAAATTGACAAAGAGGGTAAAGGATGAGTGGCGGCTAGGTGGCACATGAGTAGAGCACCAGCCCTGGAGTCAGGAGGACATGAGTTCAAACTCAGCCTCAAATAATTAACGAAAAAACTAGCCATGTGCCCTTGGGCAAGTCACTTAACCCCAATTGCCCTCCAAAAGGCCAAAAAAAAAAAAAAAGAAAGAAAGAAAAACCATGGAAGCCTTTCACATACTGACAAAATGTGAAGTGAGTAGAACAAAGGGAATAATTTCTATAATAATATTGTAAAATGAACAAGCCTGAAAGACTTATAAACTCTGATCAACACAATGACCAACCAAATTTCTAAAGGACTCATGATAAAAACAAGCTATCCACTTCCAGAATGAGTTGATAGTGCAATTTTCTCTATTTTTTATTTTTTCAAAATATTTAATGCTAAATTTATTTTGCTTGATTTTATACATACACGCATATATATATTATATATATGTATATGTGTGTATATATATATCCTACATGTAATATCTATATAACAGATTTTATATGTGTGTGTGTGTGTGTGTGTGTGTGTGTGTGTGTGAATAAGTGTGTATGTGTCTATCAAATTAGAGCTCTTCTCCGAGCAGGAACAGTTTGTTACTAAGTTGGAGGGAAAGTTGAGCCAACAGAGTTGGCAACAGTGAAGCAGAAAAGGAGTGGGCAGCTTTCAGAGATCTTGTGTAGCGCACTGCATTTGCTCGCCTGGGCCAGAACACTTGCAAACACCAAGACTGGTTTGATGAAAATAATGGGGAAATTCAGAAGCTCTTAAATAAAAAACGAGAACTCCACAGGGTTTACCAGCAGGATAGTTTATCCCAACTCTAAGAAAGCAGCATTTCATGCCATCAAAAGTAAAGTACAAGGGGCGGCTAGGTGGCGCAGTGAATAAGAGCGCCAGCCTCGGAGTTGACATGACCCGAGATCGAAACTGGCCTCAGAAAATGAGCACCCACACATAAATAATGACTAGCCGTGTAACCTTGAGCAAGTTACTTAACCCCAATTGCTTAAAAAAAAAAAAGTAAAGTACAAGCAAAGCTTAGAGAGATGCAGGAATCTTGGCTCAGTAAAAAAGACAGGTAAAATTCAGATTTATGCTGATCTTAACAATCCAAAGCACTTTTATGATGCCCTGAAGGCTATTTATGGATCAAAGACCTATAGTGTACCTCAACTACTCAGTGCTGGTGGAGTCACATTGCTCAGTGAAAAGGACATGATCCTAGAGAAATGGGCTGAACATTTCCATAAGTGTTCTCAAGAGATCATCATCAATCAATGCCGAGGCGACTATTTACCTCAGGTTGAAGTCAATCCCTCCCCACCTGAAATTCCAATGGAAGAAGAGGTTTTGAATGTCATTAGGCTCCTTTCATGTGACAAAGCACCTGGTACTTATTCTATTCCAGGTGAGATTTACAAGGTAGGGGGTCCATTACTCAAACAAAAGCTGACTAAAATTTTCCAGGTTATATGGCAAGAGAAGGTTATCCCCCATGAGTACAAGGATTTTTTTTTTGGGGGGGGGGGGGGAATGTCTCTCTCTTTGTCATTGCTGGCAAGATTCTTGCCAGAGTCCTTCTTAATAGGCTGATCCTTCTTCTGAAAGATGGTCCTGAGAGCCAATGTAGCTTCAGAAAGGGCCAAGGAACAGTTGATATGGTGTATGCTGCACAACAACTCCAGGAGAAATGCCAGGAGCAAAACAGAAGTCTGAACACAATGGTTATAGATCTGACCAAGGTCTCTGACACTGTGAAGGCTTGTGGAAAATTATGTCAAAATTTGGTTACCCAAAATTATGTCAAAATTTGCTGAGAGTTTATCAGCATTGTACATCAATTTCATGGTGACATGCTTGCCTGGGTTCGGTATCCATATACACGTGTGTACATGTGTATGTATATATGTGGTTTTGTCTTTCTTGCCTTCTTAATGGGTGACGGAAGAACAGTGGGAGGGAAAGACTCTGAAACTGAAAATAAAATTACAGAAATGAAAATCAAAACAACTCTAAGATATGACCTCGTACTCAGCAGATAGGCAATGATGACAAAACAGAAAAAAGGACAAATGTTGGAGGGGTTGTGAGAAAAAGGTACATCACTTCACTATTCATGTAGTTATGAATCGTTCTGGTTCAGGAATGGAAAACCTGTTGCAGCCTTGAGGCCACATGTAGACCTCTAGGTCCTCAAGTGAGGTGAATTTGTTCTGTGAAGTATGGATCCAGTCAAAGGGCCACACTTGAGGACCTGGAGGACTACATGTGGCCTCGAGGCTGCAAATTCCCCACCCCTGTAAATCTGGTCATTCTGGAAATTGATTTGGAACTATCCCCAAGAAGTTATTTAACTTTGACCCAGCTATATCAATACTAGGGCCATGCCTACAAATAAAGTTTGGGTTTTTATTTTTGTTTGTTTTTTTTTTTTGTTTTGTTTTGTTTTTGCTTTTTGGAGGGCAATTGGGGTTAAGTAACTTGCCCAAGGTCACACGGCTAGGTTTTTTGTTTGTGCATGCATTAAGTGTCTGAGGCAGGATCTGAACTCAGGTCCTTCTGATTCCAGGGCCGGCGCTCTACTTACTGCGTCACCTAGCCGCCCCTTTATTTTTGTTTTCTAAGCAGCAATGGTCCTTGATATACAAACATATTTATAGGAGCTAATTTGATGGTAGCTAAAAATTGGAAACTAAACTCCTAATGAGAAATGCCTAAGCAAATTGTGGTATAAGAATATAATCAGATGAAATAGATAATTACTGAGGAAATTGAGAAAATCTCTACAAACTGATGCAGAGCAAAAAGAGAAAAACTAGAATAATTTACACAATAATAACAATGTTAGAGAGAAAAATAAATTTGAAAGACTTTAGAATTCTGATCAATACAATGATAAACTAATCCTCCAAAACTAGAATGGAATAATTTGCTACTCACCTCTTGCCAGAGAGGTGAACTTAAAAATTCAGAGAAAGACTTAAGTTTCAGAGATACATAATATATAGATGTTTTTCACTGGACTATGTACTATGTACTGAGGGCTTTATTTATTTGTTTCTTTTTGTTTGTTTATTTGTTTATTTTGGAGGGGCAGTTGGGGATAAGTGACTTGCTAAAGGTCACATGGCTAGTTTTTGTGTTAAGTGTCTGAGGCTATATTTGAACTCAGGTCATCCTGGCTCCAGAGCCGGTGCTCTATTCATTGTGCCACCTAGCTGCCCCCAATGGCTTTATTTTTAAGGGTTTCTTTTTAAAATTTGCTCAGTAAAAGTGGGAATGAATAATGATAGGAAGAGAATAATATAAAAAGAAATAAAATCCTAAAATTTGGTTGTACATGGTTTAACTCTTAACACAATAAATGGATTTTTTAAAAGTGGTTTTAAAATGCATATGTATTTTAATATTCTTTATTCTCTTAGTTACATTAACAATTTTTGACTGTCAACCCTCTTACAAAAAATATAGAAAGAATACATGGCAGCTCACAGTTGCCTACATACAGTTCCAACACAGGCTCTCTGGGCCAAAGTTAAGTTCAAGTGGCTAGGGCACAAGATCAACATTTACTAAATACATTAGAGAAAAAAAGACAGTGCATTTGACTATAATTATAATGTTGATGATCATGTGTTTTGATAAAATGCTGCATGTCCAAATTTGCTTTGCTACCTAATTCCAAATAAATGGAATTCAATGGCTATTTCTAAATATATTTTGTTTCAGATACTTCCAACGAAGCAAGACTTCTAATTTCATTATCCTGCTGACAGGAGAAACAAAAGCTTGAGATTGACCAATTTATTTAGCATAGGTAAACTAAAATGAATGAAGCAGAAATAAAATGGAGTTTGAAAAGACAATGCTTCTGGCGCCAGTGTTTGGAGTCAGCATTTAAAAACCATTCCCCTTCAGAACAGTGGCACCCAAAGTACAACTACTAACTTTTTCAGGGAAAAGGAAAAAAAATGGTTCCCAAGTTCCAATGCAACACGTAGATCTTTCACCTGAAGCAGCAATACTATTATTAAATGTACTAACCATATTTGAATCTTCCTCTGAGACTATCCCCAATTTATAATGTATAAATCTTATATACATAGCTGTTTGCATGCTGTCTTCCCCATTAGACTATAAGTTCCTTGAAAACAGAGAATGTTTTTCCTTTCCTTTGTAACTTCAGTGCTGAGCTCTATGCATGGAACACAGCAGGCACAACTGACTGAATGAAAGCAGTAGGGAAGAAATCATTTGATATAGAGAGGTTGAAGACGGAAGGTAGAGAGTGGGGGATTGTGGATGCAATATACAGAAGATAAGGGTGTATGGGATCAAGTTCTCAAAAGGGGAAAGGAGGCTATTCTTGGCAAATAAAAGATCTGCCAGAGACTTAAGGCAAAGGAGGAGATTTGGCTGTCAAATAATTTTAGGATGAAGAGAACGAGAAGAAGCAGCATGTAAAAGGGTCTATTTTCCTCGGTAAGTAAAAAAGCAAAAATACTCAGCTGAACAAAAAAGGAGAAAGATGAGAACATCTGGCCTACTTTTTTTGTGGGAAAAGAAACATGAAATTTATTAGAGAAGAATAAAAAGACCACCTTTAGTTGTTGCTCAGGCGTGTCAGTCAAGTCTGACTCTTCATGACCCCATTTGGGGTTTTCTTGGCAAAGATAATGGAATGGTTTGCCATTTCCTTCTCCAGCTCATTTGAAGGATGAGTAAGTGAAGCAAACGAGGTTAAGTGACTTGCTCAGGGTCACACAGCAAGTGTTTGAGGTCAGAAATGCTCTCAGGAAACTGAGCTTTCCTGATTTGAGGCTCAATATACCATCTACTACACCATCACGTTTAGGCAGTAAGTTAGCAAATAATAATCTACCCATTAGATAAGTAAATATAAAGTCCTAGACTCTGGGATGAACTTTCTGACTTTCAGTTTGTGTGTACATGTGTATAGCTAGGAGATATCGATAACATGCTGGAAAGAATACCAGGAAATAAAGATCTTAAAACCACAAGTCACCTCATGAGTTAACATACACCAGAAAAGTATCTACCCCTCTGCCTAGTTTCTTGGTAAAGTATATTTGGCATGTTTTTTTAAATAAAAGTACAATCACCATCGTGACTTTCTTCTAAGTAGAGGCTGGAAAAAGTATGCCTGGTGACAAGAAAAGAAGTCATACATTATAGCCCTTCTATCTAACTGTGGCACAGGGTTTTGCTGTGGGGAATCCCATAAAGAAGGAACATTGATTTGTTTTCTTCTATCTGCTAAGGTTAAAGGCCCAAACAAGCAAGTGTGAGATTTTCCCATAACATTTCTCAGTAATCTCAATGAAAAGAAAATGCACACAATAACAAATTGAGCAAAAATGAAACCAGTGTTAAAGCTGCCAAAATATTACAACTGGCTTCATATTATATATTAAATAGGAATCTTATAAATTTTTAGAAAATTTAAAAATTACATATTAAGTAGAAAATTGCTTAAAGAATGCAAAAGGTGGCACAGTGAATAGAGCACCAGCCCTGGAGTGAGGAGAACCTGAGTTCAAATCCAGCCTCACACTTGACACATTTACTAGCTGTGTTACTTTGGGTAAGTCACAACCCCAATTGCCCTGCAAAAAGAAAAAAGAAAAAAAAAAAGAATGCAAAAGACTACTCACTCATTTCTGCCAAAGAGGTTCAGAACTAAGAGCACAGAGTCTGAAGTCAGGAAGATTTGACTTCAAATTCAGTCTCACTCACAAGCTAGCTAGCTGTGTGACCCTGGCCAAATCAACCCAGAATGCTTCAATTTCCTCATCTTTAAAATGGGGATGATAACAGCACCTACCTCTCTGGGTTGTTACGAAGATCAAAGGAGATAATATTACTAAAAATCGCTTAGAACAGTATGTACTATATACATGTTAGTTGTAGCTATGACTGTGGTTGTTGTTGTTATTAATTAGGTAATCCTTTCACCAGGTTTCTTTTCATTTACCTATATTAGTTTCTTCATAATGTAACTAGGTGTTACAATTATGAATGTATTCTGTCAGCCAAAACACAGAACATTTAATAAACTATTACTAAGTCAACTCCATTAAGCCAACCTCAACCATTCTCTTCCCACTGACATTTATCTAACATAGAGCCCTTCACTACCATGCATATATACTATAAAAACAGTCCCCCAATCAGTGCTTCAACCTTTCTGTCGCTCTAATCAATTATTTTCACAATTTGCAGATAAATATTTATGCAGATTTACTCAAATTACTCTTCTGCTAAAAAGCATTCAGTGGTCCTGTATTTTAAATGAAATCCAATATAGTTAGGCTGCTATTCCAGGCTTTCCATAATCAAGCAAAGCCCTAGTTTTTAAGTCTTATCAAAGACTACAGTTATTTGAATTTTGTCCTACATGGCCTCAAATAAAAAACTGCTACAGTGAAAAGTTTTTGGCCACATTCTTCTTCTTTTTTTTTGGCTTTTTGGAGGGCAATTGGGGTTTAGTAACTTGCCCAAGGTCACACAGCTAGGTTTTTGTTTGTGTGTGTTAAGGGTCTGAGGCTGGATCTGAGACATTATTCTTCTTACTATTGTGTTTCAATATCACTTAAGAATTTATTAATCTGTCCTAAATTAGATCCATACATACCTTTAAAAGGCCAAGTTAGTAAAAGTTAGTAAGTACTGATGAAAATGTACACGGTGATCATCAAAAACTGATAAAGTTGATGAGCTCCTGCAAACATCAGCAGAAGAACTAGAGCTATTCCCTGCATTGTGATATGGAAAGAAGAAAGCCTCACTATAGATACGTCACTTCTCCTTCTGCATGGGAGCAATTAGCCATTTTAAAATCTGCAAAGAATATCTACAAAAAGTCTGCCTCTGCCAAATCTCCATTGCTAAATGCATAGTTTTCATCCTGAATTTTCATCTCCCGTTCGGACGATATATTGGTGAATATAACTCACAACAATAATCTTGTTTTAAAATATCACCTTTGTAGTGTGTAATTTTTAGCCATATGTGTGTAGAGGAATGCACATACACCCACAAACCAAACAAATATCAAAGAGCCTGTTCTCTTCCCAAGCTTTAAGATCACATTTCATCCATAGGAATGAGGCAATAGGTTCTTACATAACCTTCAATTGAAGTGACAATGTGTGTTTGCTGGAAACTGATCTAAAACTGAATAAATTGTTTTAAAAAGGGAAAGTGAATTACTTACCTTGTCTCTGGATTGTAACCCAATATATAGAAAAATGAATCCACACGAGCTTTAAATTCTCTGGCAGCAAATATGTCAGAAAAATGGGAGATATTACACTTCCCTCTGAAAATTAAGAAAAAAAAAGATATCAGGAAAATTATAAGAAAAAAAATTACAAGTGAAAATAATCTCAAGAAAGAAGGTCAAATACTAAACTCCTTAGTATTCCAGGAGGAGGCAAAAAAAAGGGGCGGGGAGAGCTAGAACCCTTCCTCTCATCACAGGTCACATCACATCTGATTGGCATATGCTATAGTCCAGAGTTAGAAATGTCAGAGGTAATCCAATCTAACACCTTTACCTTAAGAAAAGAGCAGCCCAGAGAGGCTAGGTGGCACAGTGAATAGAGCACCAGCCCTGGAGTCAGGAGGACCTGAGGTCAAATCCAGCCTCAGACACTTAACACTTACCAGCTGTGTGACTTTGGGCAAGTCACTTAACCCCAATTGCCCTACCTTCCCCCACCAAAAAGAAAAAAAAAAGAGCCCTAGGTCAGAGGACTTGCCCAAAGTAATAACAAATTGGTGGTAGGGCTAGAACTCAAACTGGTCTAGAAGAATGAGCACAAAACTGGTGTCAGATTATGAACCCATTGCTCAATTAACACTCATTAGGATGTACCAGAACTCTGCTCAGGTTGGGTTCTCAGAGTCTATATTAGATGGCTTACACTCAGCATTGACTGAGCAGGGAGACCAAGGACAACACCAATGGGCCTCTCTGGACCTCAATTTCATGTGTAAAATGATTAAATTGAACTAGATGATGTCAAAGGTTGAATTGAACTAGATGATATCAACTTTTGATTCTCAGAACCCAACTATGTTTCCACATGGCAAGCAAATATATTAGTTGAGTATATAAAAATATGGTCAATCATTAGATACCAGGCACCTATGCTAGGCACTTGGGGATACAAAGAAAAGAAAAAGACAGTCTTTATTCTAACAGAGCTCCCAGTCCAATGGAAAAGACAACGTGAAAATAACTATGTACAAACAACTTACAGAGAAGATAAATTGGGGATTATCATTAGTGGGAAGATTTCATGTAGGTAGGATTTTAGGAAGGACATTAAAGAAGTCAAGAAAGCCAGGAAGCAGAGAAAAAAGAAGAGAATTTGAGGCAGGGTAGAAAGTCAGTGACAGTGACCAGAGTAGGGAGACAGGGTTTAAAAAGCAACATAATCAAGACTGACTGACTTGAGAGAATGTGGGCATATTCAAGGTATAAAAAGAATAGAATAAAGGAGGAGGGACAGATTATGAAGGGCTATGAGTATGGGTTATGAAAGACAAGCATTAGATTTTATTTTATTTTATTTTATTTTATTTATTTATTTTTTGCTTTTTGGAGGGCAATTGGGGTTAAGTAACTTGCCCAAGGTCACACAGCTAGGTTTTTGTTTGTGTGTTAAGTGTCTGAGGCTGAATCCGAACTCAGGTCCTTCTGACTCTAGGGCCAGCGCTCTACTCACTGCCACCTAGCCACCCCTAGCATTAGATTTTAAATAGGATTACAGAGGTGATAAGGGGCCACTGAGGTTATTTAGAAAGAAAATGACAAGCTCAGATCTGAACTTTAGGAAAATCAATTTGAAAGCTTAAAGGAGAACTGAATGGAGTGAAGAGAGACTTCAAACATAGATTCAACAAAACAGATTAGAAGTGGGGGGTTAGGACTAAAAAGATAAGGATTACACCATGGTTGTAAGCATGGATAACTGGGAGGATAGTGATAACTTTGACAATAGGGGAAATTAGTAAGAAGGGAAGGTTTGAAAGAAAAGATCCACTTTGGATATATAGAGTTTAAAATGTCTAAGGCAGTGGTGTCAAACTCAAACAGAAAAAGTTATCTGTGGCTTGAACATTGACTTAGAAAACCACAAATGATCACTATCTATGTTATTCTATGGTTGCTGTATAATGCTGTATTATATTTTTATTTATTTTTCTAAACATTTCCACATTACATTTTAATCTGACTTGGGTCTATGAACTTGAAATCTTTGGATAGACATAAAAGTCCAAGGTCTCCAGGCAATTAAAAATGTAAGACTGAAGGTCAGCATAGAGGTTACAGCTAGATAGGTAGATTTTAAAATTATGACCATAAAGATGATCATTGAATCCATGCAAGGTGATGAGATCAACAAGCAAAAAGTATAGAAAGAAAAAGAGGGATCAGAACAAAGACTATTCACTTTTAGTGAACATGACTTATATGAAGATGCAGGAAAGGAAAGTGAGGAGTGGTCAAACAAGTGGGGAAGAGAACAAGGATAGAGTGGTGTCCTGACAATTTAGAGAGAAGAGAATAATATCCAGGAGAAGAGAATAGTCAATGGTGTCCAAGGGGGTCAGGAAGGATGAGAACTGAGAAGAGGACATTAGATTTGGTAATAAGAGGTGAATGGTAGTTGAAATGAGAGCAATTTCAGCTGAAAGATAACATCAGAAGTCAGACTGTAGGGGGTTAAGAGTGAACAAACAGGAATTGAAGATACCTACTGTAGACAGTTTTCATGTGGTTAGCCAAAAACGGCAAAAGAGATATGATAAGTTAGTGGTGATAGAATGATCAAGGGAGATTTTTTGAGGATGCGGCAATCATGGGAATGTTTGCAGGGAGTAAGGATGCAGTCAGTAGAGGGGAAATAACAGAATATTAGTGTGATAGTAGAGATGATAAAGGGAGCAATCCACTAGAGATGGGCTGAAATGAGACTGCTTGGGCAAGAGGGTTTTCTTAGCAAGGAGAAAGATGACCTGGTTTTGTGGAATGGGGGTGAATGAGGAGATGGTGGCAGAAGGCATCTGGGAGGTGTGAGCTGAAGAAAGAAGAAGTAGCTCTCAGTCAGTGCCCTCACTTTTTTTTATTTTTAGCAAATTATGAGGCTACAGATTCTCAGCTGAGAAGATGGAAGGAAAGGGAAACACAGGAGGTTTGAGGAGGAATGAAAAGGTTTGAAAGATCCACTGTGAAGAGCAGGAGAGTGAGTTAAATAGGAAGATATAAAATAATTATGATGACGCAAGAAGGGCCCAGCTGAGATTCTGTACCAAAGCTGAAGTGGGTCTAGTCCCTCTTTGTGCCTCTCCCCACCCCCCCCACACACACACCCTCACCCAATTCATTCAGCAGCACATGAATAAGAACAAAGACAATAGATAATGGAAAAAATTTAGGGCTACGGGTCACAGCTAAGCAAGATTAGCAAAAAGATAAGAGCAGACAGCATGCAGTCAAAATTGGTCACTAAGGAGCGAAGACAGCTAAGAGAAAAGAATCCTCTACTCTCCAATCCTAGCAAGAAATCAGTTATAAGGAGAATATTTGGGGGGAGTAGGTGTTGAGTAAAATATGACAATTTTTTGCCAGATTTACTAGGCCATGATTTTTTTCTTCTCAGGCCAGGGGTTCTTAACCCTTTCGCTATCTGCTGAAGTCTCTGAATCACTTTTAAGAATCATGTCTTTAAATACAGAAAATTAAATATATAGGATTAAAAAAAAAGAAAAAGTAGTGTAGGCAGTTCTAGGGTTCTGGCCTGTGAAAGAACTAAGGATTCAAGGTATTGGAAGAAATGATTAAAATGCAAGACAGAAGGAAAGGTGCAATGACAACATATTATGACCAAAAACACAAATCTTACAGTTAATGAACACAGATGTGGAACACTTGTAGATAAGGAGAAATGAAGGGCATGACCATCTCTGAATGTAGCTGTAGTGGAGAAGTAGGTCATGGGAAATGAATGAACAGAGGAACTGAGAGGTAAAATAATTAGAAAGAATAGAAATATATCTGCTGAATTCTATTATGAAGGTGGGTGTTTAGGAAGAGAATAAACTGTGGTTCACTGAGGAAGGTACTAAACACACTGAAAGAGAAGGGTAGGAAACAGCTATAAAACTTGTGATTGATTCTTAAGGTACTGATGGGTGACTCTCAAAGGAGAAGAACTTACTGAGATGATAGATGCAGAGGATGAGCTTGGAGTGGCAATGGGGAGCAAGAAGCTTTACAAATTCTTCATCTTGAACAGTGAATGAATGGAATGAGTCAAAGTGTAACCAGTGCGACTGTGTCAGCGGACAGAGTGAGGAAGCAATAAGTAGGAGCCACAAAATGAAAAGCAGATGGGAAGGAAGAGATTTTTGACAAAGCAACTTTGTTTCCTATAATGATTACAGAAAGCATAGTGGAAGAGGTGGTGGCTTTGGAGTACGACACTGGAGAGGTGGGAGGGGGAAATTGGAATGAAGAAGATATTCTGGATTCACATGGGAAAAACAGAGCAGGCAGTGAGGAATAAATAAACAGGGCTTGCATTTAATTCATGTATATAAAATGTGCTTGTGTATATTTCATTTCACTAGAATGGGATAGGAATTCCATGATGAAACTATATCTGTAACATTCATAACACTGGAGCCATTAAGTATGGTGCTAAGCACACATGATTTAATTTGTTAGGATATACTCTGACATTTTTTCCTATATTCAACTGAATAACCAAAAAGTGCTTCTAATATTGGCCTGATAATTTCCTCACCCATGAAAAATGTGATCACTAAAAATAAAATCAATTCAAGGGAAGGTCAACAAACCTAAAAGCAAGACAGGAGCGCAAACAAGACAACACATATTAACAGCAGCACTGCATAAATCATAAAATCCAGCCTTCCTTTTTAGCCCTAAAACTGTAGGGAAAAAAGCATTAAATATATCATTGCCCATGATGCACCAGCCTGACTCATTCATCTACTTGCTGTGGCTGTACCGTGAGCACTGAGCACAGGGCCTAGCATACACTTAATAAAATATTCTCATTGACTCAATGACTGACAATACTTTCTCTCTCTTCTCCTGGCCACTACACTGAGTTTTGTCCATGTCTAGAATGGTCTCCTTTCCCTCCTATGCCTTTCAGAATTTGTTTTATTCAAGACTCCACTCAAAAACCATGTTTTCTAGAATGCTCTATGATCAACCCAGTTACTAGCTTTCGCCTAAAAAATTAATTTGGACTATTATGTATGTTATTTCTGTACTTATTTATATACTTGTTATCTCTTTTGTTATAATATAAGTGCCTTGAGTCAGGGACTGTTTTTGCTTCTCTGTATCTGTATTCTTAGCCCAGAGCATGGTATGTAGAGTTGAATGAATGTTTCCTGACTGATCAGAAACAAAGATCTTTTGCCCTCAATGCTTTTGAAAATATATATTTTTTCTTTTCTTTTTTTTTAAAAGCAATTGGGGTTAAGTAACTTGCTCAAGGTTACACGGCTAGTCATTATTTATGTGTGGGTGCTCATTTTCTGAGGCCGGATTTGATCTCGGGTCATCCCAACTCCGAGGCCAGCGCTCTTACTCTCTGCGCCACCTAGCCGCCACCTAGCCACCCCCTTTAGGGCAACTGGGGTTAAGTAACTTGCCGAAGGTTACACGGCTAGTTTTTTTGTTTGTTTGTTTGTTTGTTTGTGTGGATTAAGTGTCAGAGGCCAGCTCCGAACTCAGGTCCTTCTGACTCCAGGGCGGACGCTCTATTCACTGTGCCACCAAGCCGCCCCGAAAATATATTTTTAAAAAAGCTGTCATAAAAAATTCTTTTACTCCTTTAGTTTTAGAAACTGACAGTAAGAGAAAAAAATTACCCAAAAGAAAAGCAAATTTTTTTTCATTTTCTTTTGTAAAAGCAATGCCCCAATTGAAACATATTTATAAATCAGAAGCCTGGAATCCAGTAATCCACATTCTAAGGCAAAGAATATCATACGTGATGATGAGAGTCTCTCCTCTTTAGATATTACTAGTACTAAAAAAGCTATATAAACTTTGTAATATTTATTATATGGAAAAACACGCACTGAGGTATAAATGGAGATACTAAGTATGACATATTTCTTTAACCAAAGAAGAAATTAAAAAAAATCATCCCAAGATGAATTCTAACTAAAAACAACAAAATATTCCTTTCATTCTTCAAATAACCAATTTCATCACCACCACTATCATCATCATCATCATCATCATCATCATCATCATCATCATCATCATCATCATCATCATCATCACATAATGGATACTTAATTGTTTAAATTTACTGGGGCAGCTAGGTGGTGCAGTGAATAGAGCACTGGCTCTGGAGTCAGGAGGACTTTAGTTCAAATCCAGCCTTGGGCACTTGACACACTTACTAGCGGTGCAACCATGGGCAAGTCACTTAACCCCAATCGTCTTGCCTTGCCCCTCTCAAAAAAAGAAAGTCTGACTACATGAATGATCATTAAATGAGACAGGCAGGCAGTCAAAAATGTTGATTAAGAATTTACTAATGTGCCAGCTACTATGTCATCCTTTGCTCCTCAAGGGCCTAACACTGTAATTAGATATAAAGGCAGTAGATGTACAATTAGTCAATCAACTAGCATTTATT